>JAANSN010000540.1:0-55252 GCA_036850665.1 Dicranocentrus wangi
TTTGTGCTGCAGAGCACACACACAGCTCAGCTGAAGCATTTTTGTGTGTATTCACATGTGTGTACCGTTGTGAGTGAGCGAGTGAGTGTTGGATCGGGATCCGTATTTTTTTATTTTGTGTATTGTTATTGTTCGTTCTCATATCCAACATCCTCCTCGTCCTCGTCATATGATTATGTATGATACATAGATCGTAGTAAAAAGTTGTAATGGCTTTAATAGCACATTCATATTCATCATTACCACCCAAACATCAATGCACACTTCAGTCAGGCGAGTGTGACACATGACGAAGTAATTACATGATGATATTTAGGTGTTTTTGATTTAATTTGGTTTCCATTTCTGATTTATCCTGAGCGTCTTTTGTGATTTTGTGCCACATGCTACGTGTCTACTTTGTAGTTAGTTAGTTAATTGTAGAGGAGAGAGCTTATAGAGGGAAAGAGGTGGGCCAAAAGGAAAGTTTGTCATTTGTTTGTTCCTCCGTCCGAGCCGACCGAGTGCAGCACTGCACAATCAATCAGCAATTGTCAGTGCCAAGATTTTGTGTGAGAGAAAAAATCATCTTCAAATGAAGCTCAGCACAATTTGTTATGTCATACGCCATAAGAGGTAGACAATTTATAGAATGCGCACAACCTCCTCCTGTTGTGGAACTGGAAAGGGTGGCCAGGGAGGTAGCGAAATTAACGGTACAATGAACGTTTCCAAACGAAGGCCAGGAAAACTGGTCTTCAGCCACGATGCTAATAAGAATAGAGTGCCAAATCACATGTGGCCGTCCAGATTCCTTTCCATTGTTTTGTTCATGCTGTTTGGAAGAGGTAAGTCTTTTCATGAATTAGACTGTACTGGTCAGAATTAGGATAACTTGTTATTTTGGAAACAAAGGGAGTTTGTTAAATTGGTTTGATTTTATTGTGTAAAGCAATTACAGCCCAAAATGCATCCGGGACGGGGAGTATCATCGATCCGCCTCCATTAAGAATATCGACACATGATCTCCTCATAAAAGTAGGACAAACATCAAACGTCCAAGTAACTCCGACGTACGTCAAAGTAACAAGACTTGTGAAATAAAAATGTGTTTACATACTTTGTGGTAGTAATGATAATGATTTTTCCCTTCCAGGAATAATTTTGTACCAGTATTTCAAAATGCATCATCGCAGTCTGTATTCTTAGTCTTCCACACGTCGTCTGAAGGTGTTATACAGCCGATAGAAAACATCACAATTGTTAAACAAATCGAAAATGGAACAGAACCAGTCGTTCAAAATCACACGCTTGGTATTGTTGGAAATAGCGCTGGCAGAATCACCGTCACTTCAGAGCTTGTTCCGAATATTGGTGCCTACAAGTAAATACTGAGGAAAAGCAAATTACTTCAAATTAGTACATGAACATTTTAATACTTTTCCAAACGTCTAATCTTCTGCGTATTGTTTTTGCAGACCTACAAATATTTTTCTAAGGGTTGATGTATACAAGCTAGAAACTCTAATTGTTTTGAGTAATATTGTGGGATGGATTTACTTTGTCGCTTGGTCAGTGTCTTTTTATCCGCAAATAATCCAAAATTATCAGCGTAAAAGGTAATTGCCGAACTTAAAAACTTTACGCACAGTGATTTCAAAATGGAAGTTTAACAATTTCATCCTTACGCCCGCACCCATAACATAATTGTCCCCTAATCTCTTTATTGCAGCGTTCGAGGATTGAGTTTAGATTTCGTTTTCCTTAATATTACTGGTTTTGCTGTTTATGCTGTCTTCAATATAGGACTATTTTGGTTTAAGTCCATGCAGGTAAATAATAGCAAAGCACCTGAACCTGAAATGGGAGTGATTTTATGAGATTGTATGACATGTTAATTTCATTTTTGTTTAATTTTTGTAGCAAGAATATTATGTTGAATATCCCCAAGGAGTAATTCCGGTTCAATTAAATGACGTGGTTTTCACTATACACGCTTTGTTTGCTTGCTTCGTGACTGTAATTCAGTGTCTTATTTATGACCGTGGATCTCAAACAGTGTCCGATACCGGCAAGATGTTATTGTGCACAATCCTTGTGTTTATTTTTGTGATATTTATTATTGCTGCGAGTCAAGCTATAACTTGGTTGACGTTTCTGACTTGGTGTTCCTACGTAAAACTCGTGATAACGTTAATCAAATATGTTCCACAGGTAAAAGATACGATGCATGTTAAATCACTATATGAAAATTTATAATACGCAAAGTCTTTACTTTAATTTGCATGTGCTGGGTTTTCAGGCTTATCTGAATTGGTATAGGAAAAGCACATCGGGATGGTGCATTGGTAATGTCTTATTGGACTTTACTGGTGGGATATTTAGCCTCACCCAAATGATTTTCATGGCCTACAATCACAGTAAGTAAAAAGCGTATTAAGAAGTGGCTTAAACTTCTAGCTCGTAAATTTCGTTTTGACCGGTTTGAAACATTTTTTATGCTGTATTCCAGATGATTGGACATCATTCTTCGGAGATTTGACAAAGTTTGGTTTAGGATTATTCTCAATTCTGTTTGATATTTTCTTCATTGTTCAGCATTATGTGCTGTATAAAAATCATGCCGCATACGAACCAATAGAAGGGGGAGATCATCCTGTAGATCCGAATCAGTATGGGGACATAACCACAAGTAATCATCACTTTACTAGTAGCATTGAAAGCAATGATACAACAGATAACGGCGAAAATGTGGTACCCAAACATTACAATAAGGGACATCCTGCTGGCTTGGAACCAGGGAACGGCACTGCTCACGTTATTACGGAAGCCTCCGTGGAACATTCGGAGTAGATGCTACAAAATTTAAATCGCTAACCGTAACTCGCTAGCAATAGTACGATTTGTAAGCTTTATTCGAGATTCTTTTAAATTATTATTATTTACTGTTATGTAATAATTAGAATTTAACATAATCATATTCATGTAGCAGCTCTACATATTTATGATTTATCGTGTAATTTACTGTTTTCAAAAGGCATTTCTGCTTTGTGCATTTGACAAATGCTTTAATTATAAGTACGTACGTTGCAAAAGTATGTACAAATGATTTATGGTGATTAAAATAAAATAATAGATTGGTTACAGTTCTCAAAGGGATTCAGTAGGACGATCAGAGGATCAACTGATGATCCAACTGTTATTCTTCCATTTCGAACGCTACAACTTCAGCTCAGAGTTCTATCGGGAAAGGTTATTTATGTACTTTAGTGTAATACTAGTACTTTGGAAAATTATGTTTGACTTTTCCGTAAGATTCAGATTCAAGTATATAATCTAATATATAATATTCTATAAATATATCCTTCGTAATGTACATTTATGTATTACCTAGTTCTATTTATAGACTTAAATATTTTGCTACGTGCGTTTATATTGTAAGTACGTCACATGCAAAATGTAACTCGTTTAATGAGATTAAGATTAATGATTATATACCTATGTACAGACAGTCAGCTTAGCATTAGCATGAAGAAAATAAGACAACCAAACAGGTAGGTGTGTGTGTAGTAATAACTCTTGTTCCTGGTGCGCCTCACACTACACACGCACGGGAACTGGGAAGAAAGTGCATTTCTCAGGTGTCTTATTCAGTTGTTGGAAAAGTCTAAAAATAAAAATAAATTGACCTAGTGCGAATTTAAAAAATCAGTAGCAACATAGAGTGGTAGAGGTTTGACTTGGGTTTTGCGATGCATTTTAGTAGTATTTCCCTTAATGATGCAGTCTAATAAGGCAATCTTCCTCTTCAATCTCTTCCATCTTCATCCTTCAATGGCAATACTATATGCATCTAACTCTAACTCCAGCCAGTTTAGACTTTAAACTTTAAAATGGTATTTAACACTTCGTTTATTGCAAATTGCATACAAAACCAGCCACTGATATACAAACATTTAACAAAACCAATGTGTTTAACAGCTCCTCCACTTTTACTGCATGTGACAAGTGTGCAAGGCATATAGGTACTATACTTACCACATAGGCAAAGTATACTACCGATGCGATATGCGTATGCGATACTACTCTCTCTCTACTCGACTCTCTTACTACTGCACTGACAGCGACTGATATAATGAATGATACAGAATACAGACAGATAGAGTACTACAACAAAGAGATTTGTGTGTATCCTCGCCCCGCACATCATAAAAAACTAGAGTTGGTGTTCGCGAAATCTAAAAGTGAGATTTATCTCTGTCACCGGACGGACCCTCTCTCTCTCTCTCTCCTCTTCTACTGCAAGCAAACTGCAAAATGAAATGACATAGCAGATTTGTTTTCGTTCCTTCCAGCCCAAATCCAACCATTTAATACATACACATCCTCCTATATCGTATCGTATAGGTCCACTTCTGTATAACATCCTCTGGCTCAACTATTGATATTGTTGTTGTTTACCCGTGTTGAATTTTAAAAGATTTTGGCAGTAGTAATAACTCGGCAGTTAAAAATACTCAACGTTGGGGAACTGTATACTTTTTTGTAATAATAATTTCACACGGAATAAGTGGGCCAATTCATAATAAGTAAGTTTGGGATGAAATAAAGTATTTTTATATATACATTCATAATTTTTATTTCAAATTATTTCTCATTCATTTGTGTGGAACAAATCATTTATCATGTTTTCCTTCTAGGGAGATTGAAGAAAAATGGCGCTTGACGGTTTGTGCGGGTTTGCAACAAGTCAGCCAGCTTTTAAGGCTTTTTCGTCCATGTGTACGTTGCAACAAGACCTGGATGCTTTTAGTGGAAACTTTAAGAATAACTTGCAACTGATGATGCCTCCTGCGGCAAATGTAAGTCGAAATACAGTTGACGGGCCTGAGAAAGTGAGAGTAGTGGAGGGTTCGGTTGCGCATTACGGGACGCAGAAATTTGGCTATGTTCCTCTTCGGCCAATGGGGAAAAAATATTATTGCATAGAAAAGAAAGCTAAATTCACAAACATTTTTTGTTTTTGTAATAGATTCCAGAACTGAGAGACTTAAAGGCAGATTATAAGGACCCGTTGCACGGTGCCAGACAGACACCGTATGGGTTTTACAAGACTCCTGGTCCATTAGGTTATGGGCCTTTGGGTGTACCAGATGTGGGAGCCACAGCGCCAAGCGGTGGAGTTAAAATTCAGATGGCTCATGGGACTACTACACTCGGATTCAAATTTAAGGGAGGAGTTATCATTGCTGTCGATTCTCGAGCTACTGGAGGCATGTACATTGGCTCCCAAGAAGTAAAAAAAGTTATTGAAATTAATGACTCACTTCTTGGAACCATGGCTGGTGGCGCGGCTGACTGCACGTATTGGGAAAGATTTTTGTCCAAGCAGTGCCGTTTGTATGAGCTTCGGAATAGGGAAAAGATTTCCGTGGCGGCTGCCAGTAAACTACTGGCCAACATCTGTTTCCACTACAAAGGATATGGTTTATCAATGGGCACAATGATTGCGGGTTGGGATAAGCGAGGACCCGGCCTTTATTACGTTGATGACGATGGTAGAAGGGCTCCTGGAAATCTTTTCAGTGTTGGTTCTGGTTCGACTTATGCTTTGGGTGTTCTTGATGGGGCATACAAGTAAGACATAGAAAAGCTCTTTTACTTTTATCTAACTACTAAAATCAATATATTTTGGTAAATACAATACAGGCTTAATGAAGGAAATGAAATCCGATATACAATCTAAATTAAATACCTTTGCTTGTACATTTAGATGGGATATGACAGATGAAGAAGCTCAGGAATTAGGCCGACGGGCAATTTTCCATGCCACGCATCGTGATGCTGCTAGTGGTGGTATTGTTCGAGTTTATCATGTAAGTAGAGAACTTTCATCCCAGTTTTCGGTTTCAGTGTGCATTTCTGTTTGGAATTGTATCAACTTTTGCATTTTACTAATTTTGAATCCTTATCATTTCCAGGTTAAAGCCGGGGGATGGGAGAAGATTTCTGAAGTGGACAATGATTTATATTGGGATGTGTACAAAGATCAAAAGATGTCCATCCAACTTAACACTTAATTTGTGTTTCATTTCATATGGCGTTTTTACAGGTATAAATTTTAGGGTTTAATTGTCTCATGTGTATTAAAATTACTTTTAATATATCCAAATAAATAAATTAGTGTGTCTCTACGATATGTATGTATTAAACCCGTGTATGTAATATGTTATACTGCTTTAACTCTAAAACAAATTAGAACATTTATATTGTTTACATATTTCATCAGTGTCTTTGTAATCAATAAGTGACGGTTTTTTAGTTAAATACTGAGAATTTCTTAATCTGTTCAAAGCAACTGTCGCTAGATCCTTCCTTCTGGCAGTCGTGTACGTGTCTTGCGCTTGAATTTCCGGTTTAGACGCATCTCTCCGCTTTCTTATAACAGGCTGTGATCCTTCACCAAGAATTCGAAGAAATATTCTAGGCAAACTTTTAAATACCCCCTCACAAGCAATTCTTTGCATACACTGACTGTCTGCATCTTTTCCTAATAAGTCGTTCCCTATTATAAGACCCTTGTCCACAATTTCATTATACACATCTTCACCCCACGACGTGGCGTTTGTGTTTGTATCATTGTAAACCTTCAACTTGTTCAAACTAACTCTTTCAGCAGTATTAGATGAAAACGAATCAGTGCCAAAGTACATATCAGTCAGTGGGTTTCCAGATAAATCTCGTCCAGGTAAAACAACAGGTTTTAGGAGTACAAGGAATAGTTTGAATAATGCAAGGGGAACGAGGGTTGGAATAAGCGAAAGTAAGGCAAACGTAGCAATTTTAATTAGTGGAATTGTCCCCTTCAATCCTTTTAGGCCAATTAGACCAATAAGTCCAGCCAAGTCCGCTCCACCTCCTTTAGACGATTGCCCATCATGGTCATCTAAAACAGCAATACATGATCGATATTATCTAGCTATGATGTAGGAAAGCAAAGCATTTATTATGTTCACGAACTCACTTACCGTAATCTCCATATTGAACTCCATAATTCTGGCTAGGCGCACCGTATGAATTTTGAGGAACTTGGTATGATGAACTCATGAACCCTTGCATATTTCCATGATGAGAACTTGCAACTGCGACAGCACCGTGTTGGGTACTAGGAGCCTGACTTCCAAATGAATTAGCAGCATTAACGTAACTGTCACGATTGCTTATGTAATATTGTCTTTGACGTGCACTTTCAAAACTGGATGGTTTATGTGAATAACTTGGATTTACTTGCGAATTATTCTCTGATTTCCCTGCTGCATGACTTGAATAGACTACAAGGATGGAGAATAGGAAAAAGGAACACAACTTCGATTTCATTTTACTAGATGTAATGAAGCAAACAATGCCTCTGCATTGTCATTTGCCAACTCGTTGTTTCAAAATATCACTCAAAATTTCGGACGATCCCGTATTTCATGCTTTCAAATATGAACCAGTACAAATCCTGCAAAAGACTTGCGTTTGGTACGTAACGTAATCGTGCCTCTGGTTAACTAAATCCAACAAGTGAAACTGAAAAGAGTATTTATATGACATTGAATTTTAGAAATGTACAAACATGGCTTGGCATACTTCCTTTGAAGATCTTAAAAGGGCCAATAAAGCATCTCATCTTGACACAAAATTTACCTACCGTTCCGTGTGGTCTTGCGTTCAAGAACTCCTCATTCATCAAGTACGCAACGTGCCCAAGCTGTTTTACAGTCACTACTGTGCTGTACTGGGTTTGAGATGAATAGTGATACATGAGACTTTGAAAAAATGCATATTATACGTACATATGAAACCTATGTAATCCAATACTTCTTAAGAATTAATCGTAAGAACTACTCCAACTACTCCTCCTCCTCCTGCTGAATCTCTTATCGACATGATAACGATATCATGAAAGTTCATGTCATCCTCATTTTCACCGATGCATTTTTCAAATGTCAAAATGCTTTGTTCACATGTCAAATTATCAAGATTCAATACGAAAATTCCCTGTGGCTTCTCGTAATATTGAAGAAATGGCAGGTAATGGCTCTTGATTTCTGAAGTGACCTCGCCTTGACTCAACAGAAAATGCTATTTTCAATGGCATGTACAATTGTGCTAAACTACAATTGTAAGGTGTTTCGCATTCATTAAATAAAATCGATTATCCGAAGAAGTCTTAATTCCACTGAGGTAGATGAGCGAACCAGCAATCTTTATAGCAAGCAATTCAAATATGGGATTCTACAAAGGGATTGGTATTCTGCATACCTAGGATATTGGCTAATTTTGGCGTGAACAATTACTGGTGCACAAAACTAACATGTTGGTCGAAGAAAGTATAATATTGTAAGGTTTTCACAGTCAAGAGTCCATTTTCATTTTGAGCTCCTCATACTCATCCGTTATCCGTTTTGAATGTCGAGTAGGGCAAGTGAAAAGTAAATAAAATCTATTTACATGGATCCACGACACGAGAAAGCAAAATGAAAATATTTTGTTAAGCTCATGCAGTTAATGAGAAACTAGTATTTTTGCATACTCCATTGAATATATGGCATGAACATGATTTTGCGATGAAGTATGGGAAAGGTGTTGGAGGTAACAATATGAATCATATGAATAGCGTTTTATTGTACGAAAAGCACCAATCATCGCCAGATCGTCTGCAAGTTACAAATTTGGTATATGGCCAAGGGGATCGCATATCGCATTTACAGAATGTGCTTTTGGTACTTCATAAGAATCTCATCAGGTTGGTTAGATTGAGAGAATGTCAACAAATCGAGTTTTGAGTGTATGTATAGGCAATTCAAAATTGGTAAAAATTCAAAATTATGAGGTTTATATTTACACCGTGCAGTGCGCAGTGTAGGTGCAAGGCATTTCTATAATGAGGTTGCGTAAATAAAAAACAAATGGGAGATGATAAAGTGCAGTTTGACGGTTGTATTATTGAGGTAATTAGTAAGTATGTTGACTCCATTCGGTTCCGGTTTACTTCGAACTTTCAATTTTTCAACATGGGTAACGCGTATGGCATTTTAAAAATTATAAATAGCATTCAGAATCGCATGAACCGATGAACCTATGAATAGAATTGCAAAAAATATTCATGCTGCCATCATGGCTTGAAGAAATTACAAATGACTTGCACTTGCAATAAAGAAAGATCACGGGATCTCATATCTGCATAGGTATATTATTTGGTCGTCTTCCGTTACATATCGCAGATCGCAGTCCATAAACTCGAGATCATCAATTTGCCAGACTTGTATTTCTGTTACATGTGAATATTGACTAAAGTATTTGCATTGCAGTAGCAGTCAGGAAGGTCAACAAGTCTACAAGTTTGCAAATAACAATTTCTACTTGTACGTTCTAAACTTTAATAATAAACACGGCATAGGTATCCTCCTATCCATATCGCCATATCCTCCCAGACGCTAAACAGAAAGAAGTGATGAATTCCCAACAACACAGCATGCTAATGCGAAAGCGCTTTTCCAATGTTATTACATACATTGACGATATTTGTGCATACCTATATACATACATATGCGTTGTATTATATCCTAATCAATGTGTAATTGATTGTACAGACTGTTTAAACCCTGTCCAGTATTGCTACTAGTCTATACTTTGGCAAGCTTGCATCACGAATTCATGACACACCTCCATACGCTTGAGTCTGATTGGATACGACTTCCAGTTGTGGTTGTATTGTATAATAAAAGTCGACGATAAGTACTCCGAAACTCGTAATAGTATAAGTACTGTAAACACCTCTTGAAAATATTATCCAGTGAACACGTACCTATTGGCTAACCTTACGCGCATAGGAGTTAGGAGTGGTCTGGCTGGGAGGATTCATCTACACAATATAATATAAATCCCAATAATTACCCAATGATAGATAACAACACATTCCTAATTGTCGAAATATATTGCTCTTTCGCACTAACGAAATAAGTTAGAGTACATCTCTCCCTGTTACTCACTTGAAGATGAGTGAATTGGGGCGACATATTTTTGTTTCCTGTTGGAAAAATTCTGTTTTCCATTTCTGTTTTGCATTTCAAAAAGGATCAGATACCTATGAATTTGTGGCCTAAATGCAGTTTGGGTCATGGTGGTAAGATTAATATGCGTCCAAGTCTCAAAGCTTGACTATAGAAATGAGCTAATATGATAAGCTAGTCTTTATGACTACAAATGTATTGTTGCCAATGTTGAATGAGGTCGGGTTGTAGACAGAAAACCTAATGCGTAGTTGCTTTGTTAATTTCCCGCAAGCTTATGGAATGGTATTCTTAAAGGGTAGGATCATGTTTTAGCCAAGACGTAGGAAATCCCACCAGTCGAAATCCGAAAGCATTGTACTTTGATGGGAACGTGTACACAGTATGTATTCAGGAACAAAAACACCAACCCAGTATGCCAACATAATATGCGATGGTTATGCAAAAGCTCGTGTAATTTGCTAAAATATTGTTCATCCTCATATTTAAAGTGAAGTTCCAATAAAAGACGTGGATAAGTGGTGGGTAGGCAAATTGTAATGAATTTCACAATAGGACTAAATAAGTTGAGATATGCAAAGTACGAAACTTTATATCAGCCAGTACTTATGTCTGTATCTGTTTCGTTTGTCCTTGGTAAAGGCCTTGAAGTATGTTCAGTTTTCAAGAGTTGAAGTTCAGCGTGAGACGGATTTCTAATATTTTAGAGTAGGGGCAACTGATCTAGCCTGGATTTCGGATGTTTACCTAGGCTTCTTGTTCCTTCCCCGAAAATGTGTGACTTTTCCTGTATTGAATGACTCAAAACCCACACATCTACACAAGAGACATCGGACCATTCTCATCTTCTACGCGTCGGTCTACACATCAGACTACCCGACCCAAACAAATGACGTCAAGAGGTGGTCTGACCAAATTCCTCATCGTTGTAGCATATAGCATGCTTATGCATTACTCAATACTGAAACATCTTGCTTTATATACCGTAAGGCTGATCCACGCCTCCTTTTTCCACAAAACACATGCGAGCATTCCACATCTCAGACCACTTTTTGCAAAGCGTGTCAAATGTTTATAAGTACATAATATTCTCGCTCGTGATATCCATGCACTTGGAATATAGGCAACTTGCACATGCATAATATGCCGAATACACACAAATACAATGTATGTGATATGTTCCAAAACATATAATATGCCAGGAGTGCGTTAGAGCTGGTGAGATGTAAAACATAGTTAGAAATAATCTTGGCATTGCTTTTCACTGCAACTGCACAGTATTCGTAAGTAAAGCGAACTGTGCAAGGTAAAGAAAACAATGAGCCAGTCCGCGTCATATATCCGCACACAGACTTTTATGATTAAACGCCACGCATACAAGTGAATCAACAAAAAGGCACAACGAGTTTTGCATTGGATACATTGGAACTCTGTTCGTCGCTCTTTGAGCAACGTGTTTTCAGCTTAACTTGCAGCCAGTTACATAAATATACTTTACTCATTAACGCCAGCCCGAGCGAGAGACGCAATACTAAGCAATAAGTTCCCCTATTGCTGTACACGATTACTCTTTGTTAGAAAGATTTGTAAATCTGATTGTTGTAACATTTGCAATCGATACCGCTCAGTGAGCTGAGCAATAAAAGTGTGTAAGTGATTCTGATTCTACTGGCACATGTTGTAAAGCAAACTGCGTACGCGTTGGTGGTGGGACTACGAGCACATTATTATGATTTCAAATCTGTTCTACTGTTACTTTGATTTCAATAGAACTTGTGATTGTGATATATAATTCGTAAAAGAAAAGATCCGACCGGGTTTCAAATTGTAATAATAAGTGGCTAAAACAATACAAACCAGGGTGAGTTAAAAATTTCTGATGTGATATATAGAATACGATAATGACCGAGTTCTTATACTCATTTCAGATTCTTATATACTCAGATTCATTTGGTTCATGCTGGGTGGGTACTATTAATATGGTATAAATATACAGAATAGAATTGCCAATCTTCCAATAAAATAATTTAGTCGGGGAAGTAATGTCTCTAATCCAAGGATAAAACACTGGATTAAAATACCGCACCTTTTTACTTCTAATTGTAAGACATCACACAGTTGATTTAGAAGAAGGATATAGTATGGTCGGACTATACCATTTCGTTTATCGTTTGTGATGTGATAAGGGAGAAATGATGAAACTTGGCGAGTGATGATCAAGATGCGGAACTAGAATTTTCCAATAAAATATGATTTAACATAATTAGGATAATGAATAGAATACACACACATGATAAACTTGGTGCTACACAGCAGAGCAGGCAGTCTAGGAAGAAGCTTACTTACACACCACAAACGAGAGTCAGGCAGGCAGGTTCATTTTGCGACGCGACTTGGGATATGTAATATATACATATGCATAACACTCGACTCTATGAAATGTGCACACGCGGATTTGTGTCATTGATATGTAAAGAAATGTTCAATGTTAGCCTTGCTGAAAAACGGTATTTTGAATTAGGTATAGGGATAAGACTAGGGCAATGCAACGGCTTATGCGACAACTGTCTGCAACAAGGAACTTGTTTGCTATAACTGGACTTATCTCAAAAACAATTTGAATTCAATTGTGGGATTAAAGATTAAAGTTGCTTTTGTTTAGAACGGCAAATAACATACATACCGCACCATACGTAATCCAAAATCCAATTCAATATTAAAATGACAATCTTTTTTATCCAGAGTTGTTTTCATCAAAAGATGTCGACTTTCATATAAATTACAATTTTTGTACATGAAAGCCTGTTTTGTGGTTGAACTGTAACAAATATCTCACTCAAAGCAAAATGAAACGTAGAAAGACCATATAACCATACATTCACCATTCAAATAGATGAAATTGTGTAGACCACGCACGTAGCTGCCTAGTGCCTAGATATTCGTCATATTACTTTTTATTTCAGCATTTTCGTGCATTCTAAACTCTTGGCACTTGCATAAGATGCAAAGAAAACATACACAACAGGCAAGCAGTTTTTCATGATTTAGCCAAGCGGATTTAGTAATGAGCTCCGTGTGTTCGTGCCAAAACGCTAATCTACGCTTTGTACTGAAAACCCTCCGAATGGCGAATGTAACAGCAACAACATAAGTACAGGAAGCAAAACCAATCGCTAACCACAACAGGTCACGTTTGGCTCACTGGACTTCCTTTGTTTCTTTTCTTTAATCCTTATTTGTATAATTTATGATCAATGAATGTCCCGAAAGTCCCGTGATGACTACCAGTTCCAATTTACAGCCCAAAATAAAATACTTAAAATAATTAATTTAGTAAGCCATGCCATAGCCCCAACGTCACATGTCGTACACACATATCGATATCGCTTCATATACTTACACACTTCATATACACACACACCCATAATGTGAATTGGGAGCAACGCAATTCAATAAATGATTGCCGAATGATTGTGAATTATTGTGATATTGGATTAGTATAGTTTGAATTTGCTCGCTCACAACGAATCTTACAATTATTAGCAGTTTGTGTGTGAGTGAACAGGCAGAATGCAAGGCACAGACAGCCATGCCACACAGTTGCACACAGTTTTTGCACTTTTTTGCACACAATGCAATGCACACGTTTTTTGCTCACAAAGCAGCTGTAAAACTAGGCATGCACTCGCTGTTGTGTACGCATACGCACTCTCTTATACGCTGCGCTCTGTATTGCATGAACATAAAATACGAAAGTACATACTTAACACGTAGGTAGTATCAGCTGGATGGAAGTGAAATGTTTCTCTGTGGGAAAATATAGGTTAGGTAGTAGATAGATACACAAGACGACATAGGGAATTCTCTAAAAAGTGAAACGTAGGTGTTTACGGAGGAGTCTAGTCTCTCGTCTCGTCTCCTCCCGTCATACCTTGTCAAATTGTAGGTGTAAACAATTGCAATGAAGTTTCTTTGCTGAATTACATACTATTATCAATCAGTGTGTTCAAAAAAAATTAAACTTGCTAAAAATTACTACTTGCACTTGCACTAGTTTGACGAAAGGAGAATGCGTGAACGACGACTTTTCAATGTGAAAAATGTGTAGATATTATACATAATTTATTTGTGTGTTTCTTGGATTCCAGGGAAAGCAAAGCGCCAGCCAGGACAGGATCCAGCCTTCCATTAAATAAGTAGTTTTTACCACTGGGAAGAAGTAATTGTTAAAGGTGAGCCCAAGCATAACATGTAAAGTTGGGAATTTTAGCTGAAACTAGATGGGTACATGTGACAGGAGAGTAAATTGTGAAAATCGTATGATTTAGATATGTAAATAGTGTTTATCTAATATTAATTGATTTTCGTGTTTTTCGTTGGACAGATGTCTGGGTCAAGCTTTGGGAATAACGATTCCCAGGTAGCTAAACAAATGTCTCAAACGGCCCTACGACTGAAAGCTCTAACCCAATTGCGACAAGTCTTGAGAACATCACCGAGCAGGGCTGGAATAGCGTACAGTTTAGGGAAGGATCTTTTAATTTTGCTGAGATATTTGCCTGCTGGGATTATGAACCGAGTTCAAACTTTCAACTCCACAAGTGATCTCTTCACAACTGCTTCTACTTCCGGGACTGATTCCGATAAGCCGGGGGTGTCAACGCCTTCACAGAGTTCTTCTGCTCCTCCATCACCATCGAATGGCAACAAGAAGAAGGATGATAGTAAAAGTAAAAATGATAACAAAATCCCAGCACAAATGTCATCAATTAGTCTACCTTCAACACCTACGAAATCTAAGCTGATTCCCACAACTCCACCTGCCAATTCCGTTTTGCAAAACGTCCTACAAATGAACACTGAAAATAATGCGGTCATTCATAACCCTGCAATTATGGAAGAAATAAAACAGAGTTTGAAACCTATTGTTGGAGAAGGTCAGGAAGAGGAGGATGCCAAGTCGAAGCTCATGGATCCAACGCAATCGTGGAAAAATATTGAAGCACGAACAAAATATCTTATGTCGTGTTTAAATCGAGCTGCATCAGTTGCAACCCATGGATCCAAGCATAATCTAATTCAGCACCTTGATGACCTATTTTCGCACATCTATCAGTATTCAGACACGAGAAACACCGCCCTTGAAGCTGGTGCTTTGAAAACCATATCTAAAGTTTTGAAGAATTTTCCCGATCATCCGCATATTGTCGGACGAGGCAGAGAAACGTTGGCCTTATTAGGGGTTTCGCCGCCGACAAAAGGACAGGGTATTAAAATTCTAAGCATTGATGGCGGTGGTGTACGGTAAGCTGATGTGGCGGATATTGATTTTAAATATAATTTTCGACAATATTAAATAATACACGGATAAAAAAAGACACGAATATATTTATTAGGGGGTTGGTTGCATTGGAGGTTCTTCGAGTTATAGAGAAAATGACTCAGAGAAGGATTCATGAACTTTTTGATTACGTTTGTGGTGTTTCAACCGGTTCTATTCTTGCGTTTCTACTCGGTAAGTTTGTACAGATTATACTTATAATTTTATATGGAGAAAAATCAAGTTACGAGTCTAAATGGGTTCTTACAAAAATACATGCAGGTGCTCATCGACATTCACTAGACGATGCTGAAGCAATGTACAAAGACTTAAGTCGCGAAATATTTTCGCAAAACAGTTTTTGGGGAAATGCTACGTTAGTATGGAGCCACGCTTACTATCACACACCAACATTTGAAAGAATTTTGAAAAAGCATTGTGGCGAAATTCCAATGATTTCGTTAGCCCGGGATCCAGACTTACCTAGGGTAGGGTACTATACCTACCTATTTTGAAAGTAATTCGATAATATGCTAAGATACTAAACGCAAATTCATAATCTGATGTAGGTGTCTGCTATTTCAACTGTGGTAAATCAAGAAAGAGTATCTCCGTATGTATTCCGAACTTACGCGTTTCCCCCTGCGGTCAAAGCGAAGTATTCTGGTGGGTGTAGATATCACATGTGGGAGGCTGTCCGAGCCTCAGCTGCTGCACCAACCTATTTTGAAGAGTTTAAGCTGGGAAATTACCTGCATCAAGTAAGAATTTCTTTTGGTTACGATTTACTTTTAGATTTATTATATATCATCTAATAGTAATTATTGAAGCTAACTGAATCTACTTAAATATGTTAATTAGGACGGCGGCATTCTGGTCAATAACCCAACAGCAGTAGCAATCGGGGAAGCTCGAACATTATGGAAGGATACCCCACTACAATGTGTTGTGAGCTTGGGAACAGGCCTGACATTATCTAGTAGAACTGATAAAAATTTGGGCGATTTCATTGAACACGGAGAAGGAGGACTGAGTTACTTAAGTTGGAAGGGAAAGTTCCTAAAAGTTCTTGACTCAGCGACAGATACGGAATCAGTGCACAACACATTAAATGAACTGCTCCCGAACGACATCTACTTCCGATTTAATCCTTACTTGTCTGAGGTTGTGAGATTAGATGAAACGAAACCAGAGATTCTTGATAAAGTACAGTCTGAGACAAGAGAATATTTGGAAAGAAATGTGGAGAAGGTTCAGTTCGTTTGTAAAAGTCTGCTCAGAGAAAAGGGATTTTCTAAGAAGGTAGTTGATTGGTGGTATCATGCATAGTAGAGATTAGACGGATTGTTGGAATACAACAAATTACAATTATTATTATGATTATTTATATAAAATCATAATAATAGGTGCATTCTATACGGTTACGAAAACTTGCGTTCGTTTGAGTTTCACATACGTCGTGTGCTAGACTTAATGTATTTTATTAGTAGTTATCTCGAGATTTTTATTTTTAGTCATTAATTTAATATTTAAAAATACCATACGCAAAGACTGTAGACTTAATTACAAAGGGGACGAGAGTGTGTAAAAAAAGACGTTCTTGAAATGTAGAGTAGAATCTAGTCATGTCAAGCAACTTCTGCTTACATAGACATATATAATTCTTAAGTTGACTTAGCCATAATTTGAACAATGCAAACGCCGTGGTACATCGAGATTCTTATAGTAATTTACAAAAAATCGTACATTTAAAAATATTTAACTTCCGCATGAAATTCCGTCTAATCCCTATGCATTGTCACACTGGTTATTTGTAGCTCTCATATTACTGGTGGCGCTGGAAATGGAATAACAGGAAAGTTGTGCATCAGGGTCCTGTTTCTACACAGTCAGTTTCTTCCGCACGCAGACCTTGATTGACAATTGACAATTAAAGCGTGTTGTGTTATTGACTACATATTACTAGAAATGAATATCGTAACACATTCTTCGTTCTACACTAAAGTAGTAATAATGAAACATTTTGAACCGTTATCATGTAGACTATAAGTCATTACAATATATTAAATAAATACTTTTTACAAACAAATTGACCGACAAACCATCCAGTCAGCCACTCCGCACACAGTCGTTGAAATTATATCTAAAATATTAGCTACTGAATGTTTTAGTGGTCCATTTTGAAAGTTATACTGTTATGCAATTCATAATGCAGAGACGAATCTCTGTATTCCTAGCATAACGTTTTTTCTTCTTTTTCAATAAAGTAGGAATTTTTAATGGTGCCAAAAAGTATATGCCTACGTATTTTTGTAAACCAGTGAACTGGAACTGATTTGTGCTTATAGTTAAAAATTTGCTCTCTCTCGCCTCCAAGAATTTCTTCAAAGGATTTATTAATGTTCCAAGATTATAGAGTCTGTTCATGTAATATATTACAGACATTTGTACCATTTTAATTTAGTAGGATATTGTTGAAAATACACACTTTAAGATTAAAGTTAGTTCAGCTCTAGTCATTTATTTATACGATGCATTAGGTGTCACGTGTCACTACTTTTACTAACAATAGTTATTTTATTCTAATTATCTTAACGTAGTATTCCAAATTATGGAGACGTTATGCAATGGCTGCAATGTATCGCGAGCAAATAAACAAGATGGACGATTTACAGAGTTTTTTAAATTTAAACATTGATGATCCACGGTGGATATTTTCCGTAACTTTGTCACACCCTAAATGCCACAATGAGCTATTGTTTATCAATTATCGTAGTTGTTTATTGCATATTCATGTCATCTAACATTGCTTTTCAAAATTATGTTTGTACACGTGATTGGCGTATTTCACAGGTTGAATTTGAGCTCAGTTTATTCACAACCTAATGAACCTATGAATTGATGTCGAGATTAACGTGCGTGAAGCTGCGTCATAAAACTCCCTTCTAAACATGATTTTTTACCTGTACCTTGTGACTTGAATAGTATTCCTCACGACATTTTAAAAAAAAGCGTTGCGTGATTGTCGATTTCATTCGGTGCTCTTTTATTGCATTTCCAGTCGTGGATCATTATTTCCCCACATTTCCCAGTGTGGCAATTCGAATAAAACATTTTGTACGCAGTGTAGCAATACTTACACTCTTCAACCTATCCAATCCTGTGCACCATTATATTATTGTTTATGGTAAAGTGATCATGCATGCATGTTTCAGGGGATATTACTAAATCAACCAAGATGACATCAATTAGAGTAAGTATACCATTTTTCCTTACAGGAACTTAATTTTGTTTCTACATTCTGCATTCCGTGGAGTGGAGAACAACCGCAACCGTTTATATTCGTACTAATATAATGCTACACGGAACCGACAACAAATAGGAATAGGAAACTCTTCCGTCAATTAGATATGCATTCACACTATTCCCAACCTCCCATTGTCATAAACTCCCTGGATTGTGATTGTGCACAAACTCTTGAGAAAACTTCTTCGTGCGAGTTTGCCAATGATGCACAAAATGCACAATATTGCCAATTGCTGCCTGTATGACCTATTGGTATTTGTGCTATTTGAAATGATACATGCTGCGTGAAGTGAAGAAAAAAGTGTGAAAAATGTGCGTATTGTCTTTATATTATATTACAACCTGGGAACCTGACTGACGCCAAACTATTCTTGTTCATTCTTTCTGTGTGTACAATTGATAATGTCTGATATTTGCTATTACTATTATTTGCCGATGGTGTCAAACAATGCAACACATCAATCATCCACATCTCTTCTTCATATTTCTCCCTGATTATTTTAACTATTGTTGCGTACAGCCCTTTATAATACAAATTATTCATAGAACCAGTCATTGTTTTCAACGCCTCAAAGCCCAACATCGATACTATTGGATTCACTCACTCTCGTTCCCTACTCATAGTAAGAAACTAATGTGGCATACACCTCTGATTTGATTACAATTTATACGTGTATTTAAATAATATAATGGACACCTTTGATGCATTCATTTTTACCTGTTTTGAATGAAGACAGTCGTGAATCGTGATCGTGTTGTTCAATGTTCTTCATGTGTTTTTTGCATGCATTTGATGCACTTTGAAAAGAGGAATTATTTGAAATTAAGGGCTTCATGTTGTTCACTACTAGCGCATACCAATACCAAATAGTAACACGAATTCAAAAAAACAGCTACAGAAAGTTCCTGAAGCTGTTAATGAATATCTATATAGCTGCTGCTGCTGCTCTGCGTTTTGAACTATGAGCAGGTAAGTAAATGTGCAAAGAAAGAAGCCCACTCATTCGACTGTGAACCGTGAGTGCGTACGGGAATTCATTTCATATTGTTCACTTCGTTCGTAGGCACCACAGAGGTTCATGTAGTTTTTGAAGCCTACTTGCCTATTACTATCATTAGAGTGAATGCGTCCTCCTTTTTTATTTAATGTTTGGTATTGATGCACATCCACTTTTTCTGAATAATGATACAAACAATACATTTGAATGGTTTGCGATCTACGATAGCCATTCTCGTACTACTGATGCCAACAGTGTGTTGGGTTGAGAGCTTGTGGTTACACCCGTGGAATTCTATAAAGCCACATGTCTGCCTACACACGCCGTACTGTGCACTTTAATTTTTTTTTTTATAAAGTTTTATCCTCATGCTTGAGCTTCTTGAGGTATTGATGCACATCCACTTTTTTCTGAATAATGATACAATACATTTGAATGGTTTGCGATCTACGATAGCCATTCTCGTACTACTGATGCCAACAGTGTTGGGTTTGAAAGCTTGTGGTCACACCCGTGGAATTCTATAAAGCCACATGTCTGCCTACACACACGCCGTACTGTGCACTTTAATTTTTTTTATAAAGTTTTATCCTCATGCTTGAGCTTCTTGATGTGCAGTTTGTGTTTACATGTTGTGAGGTGTGCATGTAATGTATTTCCGCATGCAATTATATCATTGATGTTAAATTATTGTTATAAAAATGTCATAGGGGTATTATATTGCCTAACTCAATTTGAATAGGGAGATAAATATTTGTCGCAAAGTGCGTGAGTGCGGAGGAAAGTGAAAGGAAGGAAAGAGTTCAGAGATTGTGAGCATTCAAAGTTGACAAAGCTGAAAAGTTAGTCTATCTCGAGTTGGAATGTGACGCTTGGAGTGTAGTGATTGTTCAAGCGCATACATCGTGATCGACGTGATCGTGACTATTTCCAGCAACATTTTATAGAACAGACTTGGTTTCTATTTTGAAGTTGGACTAGAGACAGAGAAGCTAGGAGAATCGGTATGAAATCTAAACTGTTTATACTGCACAATTTAAAAAATAAGCATATAAAAGCAATAATGTAAACCATTCGCAAATCCCATGTGCTGTAAGAGGTATATAAATTCTTGAATAGCACATTGCATTTAGTTTTATTCTGTTTATGCGCCTGGCACAAACACGTACGCGAGATTTTTTAAAGATTTTGTATAGTCGGAAGAGTCGGAACGGAATTGATTGCATGTATGTAGTCGGTCGTCTCCGTTGAATTTTGAATTACATATCTATAACGTGGCAATTTCGCTAAATTAGTCTAATTGGTCATTAGTTCTCTAGATTCATGATTGTCTCTTTTCATTAGTCTTTATCCTTCAATGACATCCTTAATCCTTACTAACAACTAGCATTGCATTACAAAGAAATATATTCGTGTCGGTAATAGTCATTGGAATTACACCTGAAAACAGCACAAGGTTAATTATGGACAAAAAACTTGTAATACTATTTGTTATTGTCATCTTTTCCCACGGTGCGCTATCGTCAACAACTAAAGTCACTCGCGCAACAAATGGTACTGCTAACCTGTAACTTCCTCTAATGACGTTTGAACCATGAGTACTCGCAACAGGATGGTTGTGTTTGCACATGATAATGCACGTTCAGTTAGTTTTTATTATTGTTAGTGAGCGACTTAAAGTTTGAAGTATATTTTGCTATCCGATGTACTCTGAATGCATAGTTATCAAAATCAGAAATCTGCACTTTCATTCTTGTATGTACTTCAATGTATGCACGCATGCATCTGTTTGATCACTCAAAAAATTCAAGATACAAATTATAGATAGTACCTACTATTGACGGAGATGGAGACAAGATAATATCGAATATGAATTAATATATAGAGATGAGTTGCGCGGATATGCATTTCCTTCCAATATGCTGCAAAAAGTAGCTTTAACTTCTAACCATTTTATTTATGTGAAGTGTGACCGCACAACTAATTTCAACAAAAGCTTTTGTGTCGATAAGATGGATAATATCAGTATCAGCATATTATTACCTATTTGGCATTCAACACTAATATTTTATTTATAACTTACTATCTTAAACAATTCTTTGATATTATGTGTGCTTGCAAAAGCAATTAATCAATTTCAAAAGCGTTTCTTGACACAATTTGAATGCGGCACAGCATGCAAGTTTTGCACAACTTTAATGGTATAGATCAAGGTCTAAGAAGTTTCGTAAGAACTGCCATGTCCTGAATTCTGCTCTCATTCGTGAAATTAAAACTTTTAACGTGTTTGCATCAGATAAGCTTTTGTTTTTGTTACACACATTTTCAAGCAATTAGCAATAATGTCTTGTGAATTCAAATTGTGAAGAGTTTGACGTGTATGCACAAGGATAAATGGCTCATAAATTATGAAGGATAATAAAGTTTACAAGGTACAAAATGTGTAACAATGCTTAAAATTTAAAAATCAAATCGCGAACAATAGAAACAACTTAAAAACATGAAATGCATGTTTATTTTATGATAATGAGTATTTGCAGTACACGGTGGGCGATTTTACCACATGTAGTGCACCTGCTACATCTAAAAGTAAAAAAGATCAATTAGAACTTGTAATTACGCTGTTATTAAAGCTAATGACAGAAACATGATATTGGTTTCGAGGTGCATGACTCGTCACTCCTCGAATCTCAACAATTGTATTTTGAAGTGCATTAAAATGTGCAGTAATGTAATTTTTACTGCATTAGTGATCGTGTCACACAAAATCACTTCCTTTCTTGCTTGATTGTACCACGTTTACAAATGTGATTCTTGTGTAAATACAGTTATTTCCTAAAAAAGAGATCCTGCTTGTAAAATGCATTGAAGTTCCGGAGGTTTTTCTTTAGAATAAACATAGCGGTTATTTTTATTATACAAAAGCTCCTGGTACGCCGGCTCAGTTATATTGTGGTGCATGGATTCAGCGCATATCGTATATGTATATCCTTCAATCCTTCTATTCATGCTCATCAGAGGAATCATGATAGGATCATTATATTCCTTCATTTTCGAGGTATTATTCACATTTGTGTAGTAAAACACAAAAACACTCCTCTGCCTTCGATCTTTGCAAAGTTACAAGAAACCTTCTTTCCTGAAATATACGAATCCTGTGAAATAAAGAACAAATAAGAAGAGCAAATAGCCCATTTCCGGGTTTGTAGTTAGAAGACTTTAGCATACTTGTGGAAAGTCATCCGTCGCAACCTCTATTTAAAGTGAACATTGGCTCACTGAGAACGAAAACTGAACTATTGCAAATGTTCAACAGTATTTACTACTACTCATCGAGCAGTTCACACAATGTGAAACGGAATTTCGCTAAGGTACGTGATATATGAGTTAGACTAATACAATAGGTCGCCGGTCGGCACAAACCGAATCCCGTCAATCACGTGGTTTGGTCTGTATTCTGCAAAGTACCAGTGCCCACATAGCGTAGGTTAGCCTCATTTTCCCCGTAAATTGTAGAACTCAGGGAATAGAAAATCGCATTACCACTTGCCGGAATTGATCAAACAAAACTGTGTGAGTTAGAGTAGCATTCGCTCAAATTGAGACACTAGCCAATCTTGTTCCACGTATATCATGCATGATTCGGTCCCAGAAGTTCCCAGAAATTTTGGCTTTCACAAAGCACTTTAGTATCAGTACCTACATAAGTAATTATCTTCCAGAAATTGGTATATGTCTTGCATAGCTACATCCAAATTAGATTCATATTATGAAGGCTTAACCGAAAGGAAGCCTTTCAAGTCTCTGTCCCATGATAATAGCCCTCACCCAACAGGATTTTCCAAGTAAGGACGGAACAAAGTAACGACATGTCATAATATTGTTATATGGTCATAAGGAAAGTAACATACCTATATCTATATCCATATCAGGTCCATATATTTCTTGTGCTTTTCGGTTCCGTGAAGAGCTCGTCTACCACCGAAGCATATCATGCGTAGCGTGGGTGTAGTATAAATTGTGTATTCATAATTCTTCCTCGTAACGGATTTTACCCGTTCTGTTTCAGTGCTGGAGAATAACAATACATAGTGAGTATAAACGTATAGGGTTAAAAATGGGTATACGCATGAGTAATGACTCTACTGGAACTACGGAAGCATGCTTTGGTGTACATGCCTATACACACCTAAGTAGACCGTAGAAGACATTGTAGACCGTGTCCACAAGAGTTGGTATCCTATCCAGTAATCCAGTCCAGTAGAGTATATAATAAGTAAGTATGTTTTTTTGTTATGTTTTCCGTGCCATATTTTAAAGGTGTTTCACTACTATGTTGTATTCAATTCTATAAGCTATAAGCACATAATAATATACATGTCGCAAGCACACTTCAATCCTTACCTAGGTTAGCTAGCCATTCATGCTCTTTTTGTCATTCCGTTACAGAACTCCAGAGAGTCTATTGCTCTCGCTATTCATGCAACAAAATAAAGAAAACAGCAGAAGCTCAAGCTTACAAGTACCGCAACGGGAAAAGTAAAAGTAAGAAAGTAACACTAGTCTGTGTATTTCTATCTACTCACATATTTATTCGTTCTCCTACTATCGCTGTCCCTATTACTGTTACATTGATCCCGAATCCCAGTAGACAGACAGCATACACACAGAACAAGAAAGAAGTGAACAAGTTGATGCTGATTTTTGGGAGAACAAATAGAAGAGCGGGGGTGACGATTGTGAGTGAGATGAGAATGTGTGCATGAGCAGGCCGAGACGGGAGTGGTCCGTCCGTCACATCATATCATATGGCACCACCGGTGAAGTCATATATATATCATTAGTGCTTTAATTTGTTTGCAAGGTCGCTGATCATTGAGATTGTGTCCTTATCCATGGGTTTTTAAAGTGATAAAGATCAGTCACACTATTTTACTTTTTGACGTTGACTGACGTTCTTTACTCCAGTTCTCTTAATCCCCCAAAAACCCAGCAATATCATTATCCGATCCATTTCCAGTTTGTTTACTTTTCATTGGCACATTTAGGCCAACCACACCACTCACGTTCACGTGTAGTTGTTAACGTCAGGTATTTTGAAAGGCTGATTTACCTTTGTCCTTCTATTATACATACTCTGTGTGCAAAAACTGCTGGACAAGTCATGCATACCTAGTCATGCCATAGTCATCATAATATCACGCTTCACGGCCTAGTTCTGACAGACGCTATGAGACCTGCCTAAGTTAATACTTCACACAGTTTCACGTTGACGAATTCTCATCCACTTCCGCACAATATGTGAAACTTGTAGCAGTCGTAGTCGTACGTAACTCGTCATAAGCATTTTCCATCTGCAGTCTCTCTGTATGTTTATGTTGCATATTATAGCTTTGAGAAAGTAGTTGCTCATGTTATTCAGAATTATATGAATCGATTTTTTCATGGACTATTTTTGTTATATGTTTGTGTTTCAGAGAACTGGATTCAAGACGTGTACGTGACCCTGAATCTGAAGATCAGAAAAGAGACCTAAGAAGTACAAGTGTTAATGAAGCTTTTCGTATTCCACTTTTTTGTACTTTTTGGAGAACAAGCCATGGCGTGCCATGAAACCCGCTGAGATATATTATCCGGGTGCAGTTGTGTGACACAACCACTTTAAACTTAAGCCGAATACGCCTTATAGTCCCTTCACTGCCGTAAATGCCGAAGATGAGTGGGGACAGTGGCGAAAAGTTTGTCGCTGCTTTGGATGTTGGGACAACTAAAATCAAATGCTTGATTTTTGACAAGCGCACAGTGATCAGAGGACAGGAAACTGCATCGGTAAGTCAAATAGTCAGCCTGACATTGTCGTAGAAGGGATATACAGTATGAAATCAATTGCATTCTTCACTGAAGTTCAGTGTCAAAAGTGGTACGCTTATAGTGAAAAATACATGAGATGAGATACATAGTTAGAAAGCGGTACCAGAAGTAAAACCAAACAAGTATTTAGAAAACGTGTAGATCCAATTTCATAAGGGCAAATATTTGAGGTACATTGGATTGGAATTGGAGTAATTATGTAATGTAGGATGCGATATGTGATCATAAGCTACACATCAAACATAGGCAGTCGTGTGTGATGTGCTAGACAAAAAATGCCTTATGTATTCCCTAATTGGGATTTGGGATTAAAGTTGCGAGTAGTATGCACTTCCCCCAAAAGCTCAAGGTCTTCAGTGTAATTTCAAAATTACGAATTGTAAGCTTTTTTAGCACTTTTTGAATTTTTATCAGTCATGTTGTGTTGTAATTGAAGTGCCGAACAACTGTGAAAGCTGTGAATATTATTTTATAAATGACCACTGAAGCGATATACCACAGTTGTGTTTTCTTATAATATTAAAGATAAAAATTATCTAGTTATATGTGTGCCAGAAATCTTAAAGCTAAGCTAGCAGACTAATTTGTCTAGATTTCACACATTTTACCTATTGGCAAATAAATGTGTGAAACAAGCACATGACGCAGGCGCACGTAGTGTCTTTCGATTATTCGGGGCTTTCCAACCCCCTATTTTCTGAAACTTGAAACTCACGAGGAGTCCAGCAAATTGGTTCAAGAATATGGAAAGCTGTTTGAAATGCAATTCACTTCCAAAAGTTCCAATTTGCCTTCCACTTTAGATCTGTTTTGTGAACGTAAACCGTAACAAATAACAAATCCCTAGTCGACTAAATTCTTTAAACTGATAAAATGCTGAAGCTTACTGGCTTTTTAAGTGAATCCCACGTGCAAAACAACCTTATAGATTATGCTTATGCTTTGAATAAACTACGGAACAGATTTGAAGTTCAAAGAATATTAAATGTGATATGAAATCGTATTGAACGACAATGTGCAAAGAAGAACATGCATATAATGTTGGCGTGTCCTATTGCATTTTTTGCATAGGAGGAAAACAAGCAAAAGCAATAAAGTACATTACGCTCGCTCTCGTTTCAACGCTTTTAACGTTATTGTTATTATCTATCACATAACGGATTGATTAAGTTTTGTTGTGGAATTGGAAGTGATAATAATATGATTATCTGCGTCAAAGAAAATAAGTTTTTGAAATGTTTAATTTATCGCACTAGTGGAGCTGCAAAGGCAGAGAAATAGTTCAACTCAACCCAAGCAATCACCATTTTAAGCATAAAGGAGGAACGGAACGGAATGCAAAACGTACTAGCCTGCAAATAATTCTTCAACGCATGCATGACATGACGTAGTAGAAGCTGAAACCTTCTTCGGAGAAATTGAGTTTTTAAATGTATAATACATCGCGTGAACAGTTCCTTACAAATTTCCACGCCTAAAGTACCAGAAACTTGGGATTTTCATACGCACAAATGTTCTCTATTATTGAAGACAAGGATTTTTTGATGAATCACTTCACGATCATGTTCACGAACCATGAAAATGATGTTTTGAACTTGAATTGACTACAATGTTACAAAACATTTAGAATTTTTGGGATATTATGTTATGTTGTAATACAAAATTAAATGGATACCCGTTAGGTACGTATATTTGTTGATGTGCCTACGTCCTGTTCAGGTTCGTGGAAGTTCAGATGAAGTAAACGTAGGTGAAGTGAATTACGCTTTATACAAGATTATCTCACGCTTAGTGTGGTCTGGTTATGGTCTGTTTCCACTGCACTACTGAATGTTGTTAAAAGCATCTTTAAACTGCAAACGATGAGATGACGTTAATTGCATATCACTGCTACAAATGATTGCCTAATTTTACTGCAAGAGGTAATCAGATAATATTTACGGATGGAAATGGGATGGCCCAAACAAATAATAAATGGTAAATTGAACTCTCGTTTGCATGGTGTAGGTTTTAGGGTATGAGAAAGCCTGTGTTTATTTTTATAAAATGTATAAAACAAATAAAGGTGCGTTTCGCGTCTCGCTTGCCGATTAACGGACTGAAAGAGTTTCATGATTATTATGTGTATTACAAATTATAGGAGTGCACAAACTTACAATTTCAGCTTTTTTGACTACTGTAGACTAATTGTTGGGCTGAAACTGATGATTTATATGATTCTCGTTGTAAGATTCGTTTAGAATATCCGAAGCCAGGATGGGTTGAAATTAATCCAGATGTCTTATGGGAGCAAGTCATTTACGTTATGAAAGGTGCAGTCCAAGGTAAATTGAAACTTTATTTGAGCCAATGTAACTTTTTCAAGCAGTATTGATTAATCACAGACCCAATTTTTATTAGATGCCGGCATTTCTCCGTCCGATATAGCTTGCATGAGCATTTCTACGCAAAGATCGAGTTTTCTTTGTTGGGATGAAAATAACAACGAACCTATAACCAACATTTTAACCTGGAAGGATCGCAGGGCTTCCAAATTAGTTAAACAATGGGATAACTCTCTATATGTTCGAGTAAGCAAGAGTGCAGCAGTCAAGCCGCGAGCAACCATACCTATTTAATCCATTTGATGTTCCTGTTTCATTCATGATATTTATGTTGGCAATATGTATTCTATGCAGGCTTTCCGACTAGTTTGCAAACTGCTCTATGGTGTAACTAAAAATCGCAGATACCTATCCGGAAGTGTTCTCAGACTAATGAATGAACTTGTAAGAATTAGTGCATTTATATGGCTTTTTAAAGCCCTATTTGGTTGGATAGCTTATTGAATTGACCAATAACGAATGTGTCACAGGTGTCCATGAGATTACTCTGGGTTTTGGATAATGTCCCTGGAATCCGAGAAAAGATAGCGCTTAATCAAATTAAATTCGGAACATTAGACACCTTTCTTATTTACAAACTCACAGAAGGGGAGCACCATGTCACGGATTTTAGTAATGCTTGCGTCACCGGATTTTTCGACCCCTTCGAGCTGGGATATGCTGACTGGGCCTTAAAAATGTTTTCGATTCCATCCTCAATACTGCCTAAACTTGTTCCCACCTGTGGCAAGCACTTTGGCTCATGCAAAGTATTTAAGGGGGTTGACATTCCGATACGTTGTTGTATTGCTGATCAGGCGGCTTCGCTGTTTGGATCAGGATCATTCCGCAGAGGAAGTGTTAAAGTTACTCTTGGAACTGGAGCATTTTTAGATGTTAATACTGGAGATAAGCCACATGCATCAGTTGGGGGAATATACCCTCTTGTTGGATGGAAGTACGGATATGACATTTCTTACATTGCTGAAGGAGCATCCCATAATAATGCGAATGTGATTGAATGGGCAAAGACTCTAGGTACTCTCAATTTTACTGTTTCGTTTCTGTATTTAAATGACCTGAGTATGTATGTCGACAACAACTAACTTAAATTGCAATATATCTCCTTCCTTGTAGGACTAATTAATAATGTTCAAGAATCCAGTGATATTGCAGAAAGCGTTGATGATTCCGGGGGAGTATATTTTATTCCTGCATTCCAAGGGCTTCAGGTTGGTAAGTTGGTATTATATGTACAGATTACTGATTTCAGATTTAAACGACTAGATATCTGAAGTAAACGAAGAACTTAATAATAATCCACAAAATAATCCTTTCATGAATAATTGTAGGCTCCATACAACGACAATGCCGCAGCTTCAGGATTTTTGGGTGTAACACATGATACTAAAAAGGCTCATCTTGTTCGTGCTTTGCTAGAAAGTTTAGCATTTCGTGTTCAGCAGTTGCTCAATGTACTTCAGTCTGAAACGGATGTCGAGTTTGACCACATAAAGTGAGCAAATTATTTCTAAAATTCAGGATATGATTTTATAGTAGTTTCTAAACTTTTACGTTGCTCTACAGGGTTGACGGCGGAGTGTCCAATAACGATTTCGTTTGTCAAACTATCGCGAATTTAACAGGAAAGCGTGTTGTTAGACCGGTATGCAAAGAAATGACAGCGTTGGGATCCGCATTTATGGCAGGGGTAAATGCAGGTACGAATTTCATGCTTTCATTTCATTGTTGCCGTCAAGTGATCAAATAAGCCAGTTATTGTTTCAAATCTCTATTTTCAACTAATTCTAATCTCTCTAATTCTCTATTAGGTTTTTGGGACAACAAGGAATGCTTAGAAACTTTATACAAAGTAGACAAAGTTTTTCATCCGAAGGTAGAACTGGAACACACTTTGCTTAGAACCTTTGCAGAATGGGAGAGAGCACTCGAACGATTTTTAAAATGGAACACGGAAAGTTAATTACTAATTCTTGTTTGTGTAAATTGAATACATTTAACTTTTAAAATGTTTGAGACCAATACAGCCCTGTGATGCTTCCAATGTTGGAACTGCTAGACCCAACAAAGACTAGCTAGATTTTCCTTTTCAAGCGTTAATTCGGATCGGACATTAAAACTTCACATATACATACCTCTTTCTTTAAAATAACTAATAATAATATCCATCTACAGTGTTTGCATGAATATGAATTGTAGTGTCAATTTGGAAAATGCTCAACACAATGTGACGTAATTTCAGTAGAACTAAAAACGTCGAGTTTAAATAATTTATGACAAAGAACCCTTTGTACCCCATTATGCAATTATGATACATATTTTGTACTTTTATGAAATAATACGCGTAATAACAAAATTGCTACAAATAGAAATGCATAGAAGTCTTTTGTCTACTTAACTTACTTTTATATGAAATGAAATAAAAATTTGTTTCTTAACCAGAAGTGAATAAACAAAATGCGCGCACAAAATCAGGTCGTTATTACTCATCATCATCATCGTCGTCGTCATCGTCATCATCATCATCGTCGTCTTCCTCCTCCTCATCTACCTCATCGTCGTCGTCATCGTCATCATCATCGTCATCCTATAATAACATAGAAGATAGATTACTGATAAATCAAAATAAAATAGACGAAATTGACGCAGTGAATAACGGAATGATAACATCATATTAAATTTACCATCGGTTGATCATCAGAGTCTTCTCCTAACTCCTAAAATATGAAACAAATACAAAATATACACCTCAGCTACTACCGTGTATCACAGCAAACAAACGTGAGCAACTAGATAGGATTTGATTACGTACCATCTCTTCGTCTTCGTCGTCATCATCATCTTCATCATCGTCTTCAATTTCTTCTTTAGGCTCAACCTTAACAGGTTTTCCTTTAACGAGTGGACTTTGCTTCTTTGCGTCCGGAGCCTTTTTCAGTTCAACGGCGGCCTTGGCAGCTGCAGCAGTAGCATTCGCTTTAGTGTTGGCATTGGCTTTAGCAACAGCGGTTTCATTCTTGGCATTGTCCTTCTTCGCTTCAGGTTGCTTTTGCTTCTGATTAAGTTCGCCAGGAGAAAGCCTTCTGAACCTCATCACAATCGATTTTCCCTCAATGGTCTTGTTAAAGTTTTCCTTAAAAGCGGTAAGGGCCGCTTCCGGTGTTTCAAATGAAACGAAGGCAAATTTACTAGGGGTTCCAATTTTAGGATTATGTTTGCGAGGATTTGATATCAGAGCGTCTTTGAATAATTCTTCTAAGTCCGCTTTATTCATACTTTCCGGGATATTTGTCACATACCTAAAATTAATATTAATATTATAATTACGACAACCAGTTTCTAAGCTAAAAACTTGGTACTACTATAGTTGTGTTTTAACTTACAGTGTGTAGGGGTCAATAAGATCCGCGGGATCTTTCGTCTTTGAATTGCCTCCCATATGACCTAATTCCGACGGGTCGTGTTCCTTAACGGTAAGTTTTCCATTCCCTACAGTTACTTTGCTAAGTTTTTCAATTTCTTTCTTAACGTTGGCCCCGGCTTGCAGGACAATGGTAAAGTGTCTTGCTTCTAATGGCTTTGCAAAAAGTACTGTCTCGATACTGCCAGACCAAGCTTTAACCTGATCGCCAGTAAGAAGCGGATCCGGAAGGGTGACCCGGAGTATTCTTCCGTCACTGCTTGAGAGCTCTTGCTCAGCTTTCAATGCTCTTGCACATGATTGGGGCGTTCTCACCTTGCCGATAATTTTCTGAAAATTGCGAATTCAAACGTGCACAGGTTGTTGTTGAAATTCATTCCATCATTGATTATGTTCGGGACTCTTTTATCAGTAATACAAAAGAAGAAACAGTAATTGACGACACTAATTCTTACCGCCTGGTATCGGTGATATCTGTTGGTATTTTTGTTGCCACTACTTCGCTTTCCTGCACCCTTATTTTTGCCTCCCCTCTTCCTCTCGAAATTCTTCTGCTGTTTACCTATCCCCTTACTCTTTTCATTCAACTGTTTCAAACTATCGGCTTTATTCTTCCCATTCTGGTTCTGCTCCGGTTTTGGAGCATTTTTACTCAGCTTCGCACTGATTCCCTTCTGTACAGGCTTCTCCTGCACTTGTGGTTTCTGTGGCTGTGGTGGTTTATTCCCTCCTCCAGGATGCTTGCCCCCTGGACTCCCTTTCCCTTTGTTCTGAAATGGCTTATTTCCAAATTTTCCTCCTGGACTACCTCCCTTTTTATTAGGACTGCCACCACCACCAGCGTTGGGTGACATTGATTTTTTGTTCTGAAAACCTCCTTTTCCTTTACCCTTGCCACCACCACCAGCCGGAGTTCCAGGGAGAGACTAAATTCATAAAAAAACAAATATATAATTTCAAATAATTTTTTCTATCATCCATAACCATTCGACATCCACAAACTGCACAGCACATACGTAACTCTCACTGCAGTCAATCTATAAAATATCAATTAAAATCTAAAAAAAAATACGTTACACATACCTGGGCTCTTCCCTTGTTTTTCATTTGAATGACCATATTATTACTCTTATAACTTATATGTCGTGACTACTTTAAAAATTCCGGTTACTTAAAATAACAGCCGCCCTCCTCTGATTGTCAAGAACAGTAGGTTCCTCCAATTAAACCAAACAATTAAAAAATTACTGAAAAAAGTATTTTCTCCTTGACTGTTCCTCCAAACTAACTTGCTCCTATTTCTCCAACTGACTCAAACGGAAAGATCCGACTCTGAAAGGGTGCGTGGTCTCCCAAGTTGTGTAAAGTAAATGAGTCCACCACAATTTATCCACACGAGAAGCAAGGGAAAAATGCACAACCAAAATGCACGTGGAGATACAGATACAACATGCATGCATATGGGGGCAACTTGGAGCTCAATACTATCGCATCGTGTCAAGCAAGCGTGAGCATAATATTCCGCATTTCATTTTCAACCAAAAACACAAGCAAGCAAGACGAACTGAACTTACTTTTCTGTACTCTTGATATCGCATCACATAATCACATCACACTCATTCGCTGCATGAAGAGAGAGAGAGGTTCACAACACAATGCGGTTTGGTCGGTGTAAGTAAGTACAAAGTACAAATGCAATGCGTGAAGCATGCATCACAAACAGGCTATCCAGCTAGCCTGTTTTCAATCTCCGCTACCACCACCACACCACCCCGAAGAGTGGTACGGGTACGTTACTTACTGGTGCACAGTGCACACTGTGTGAGTGACATTAGGCGACAGCGGCGGGGTGTGCTGTGACGAGGCGTAGCGAGGTGTATGCTTCTGTGATGATGATGGGGATGGGATTATTGCATTGCATTGCATAGGGTGTTCAATCACTCTCCTGCCGCTCTCGCGAGAAAGGGGTACTAGTAATAATCAGTGTTGCGGAGTCGCCGGTCAACCGGTAGAGGACACGGCGTGGCTATGGCCAAAAATGCTTGTTTGGAACGGTGGAGGGTGGAGTGGTGGAGGTGGAGGAATCAATCAACCATGGATTCAGGCATACGGGTGGAGGATCGGTCAGTACTTAGTACTAAATACAATAAGTCAATAAGTTTCGAACATATGATGGAGGGTATTCATTCTGAGCTTCCAGGAACATTTTTACATGGTGCTTCGGTGAAATTCTCGAAATCCTGCAGTTTCACTTTCAATCATTCGATTCTTGTTATGTATATTTATGTGAAAAGGTTTCAGTTTCAATTCAATTCAAGTTATTTATGGGTGTCCAATTCCAATCCCAACTTTCTCGAGGTGCATATTTTAGTACTTGTGTGACTTGTACTTACCTATTAAGTTGTGAAACTTGGGAATTTATCCTTTTGGAAGGAATGTAATTGCTAGACTTATAAATTAAAAACTAACTAAAATGACGTGTATAATGGAGTGCGATGTACGTTGCACACCTCCATACAGCATATTATGCAGCAGGAGAATAGATTGCTACAATCTACAATTTACAATTTTGCATGTAATATACTGACTATATCATTGACTGTCTTGATTTACTATTCATAAGTCTTGCTTCAGGTAATAATTTACATTTTTACACCAGTACATTTTATATAAATCCTTTGCTCATCTACAACTTAGTTATATACAGGGTGTTAGTTAATCTGGATATTTTCATCTGCATCAGATAAAGCTAGTTAGTTAGAGACTACTAGAGTGCTAATAACGCGATTTCATTTACGCACACTATATATCATCGAAGTAATCTTAATCTTCTGAAATGTAACGTGGTACATGAGCGCACTGATAATTGTCAGGAACATTTGTCTAAATTATACACACGGAGTTACGATACTGTAACTGTTTCTTGTAATTAACTGGCTTCAAATAATTAACCCTCAATTACTCAGTGAAGTGGCAATTTTCTTTGGGAAAACTTGAGAAAAACGAATTTTGATATTTGTTTTAGTAGTAAAAGGGATTTGCGCGTGTTCACAGACATGAATTCACAGACACTTTAAACATCTACAATCTACAACTACCAAGCAGACAAATCTAAAATCTCTTAAAATTCGTAATCATTATATACTTCAATTACTTCTTCTTCAAACGGCACTGTGCATCGTGGTAGAGGTTATCCAAGCATAATAACGCTGTGTAACTTGTTTTATCGAGATTGATTTAAAAAAAACACAAAATGCAGCGTATAGCATAACTTTGCGTAATACACAAACAACAGATTTTTACTGATGAAAGAAAACCAATCAAATCATATTAACGAAGACTTCACTCTCCGGAACACCAGCGCTTCGGGTTAGATTTAGAATTTCCTTTTCGAATTCTTCAACAATTGTGGGTACATCCGACGAATTTGGGCACGCCACCTTGTCAGTGACCACGGTTGCTCGAACTATACCTCCGTAACTGAATAATGACATGCCGATGCCTGAAATAAAGCATACATTGATCGGGAATTAGCAGGTATTTTTTGGTGAAATAGTCTGTTACAAGGTTACAACGCTTGAACTCTGTGTACCTATGCCGAGCTGAATGGGTGCCCAAATGCCAATGTCCGTCACTTCATCCCCTCCAAATAGTGTTGCTCTTTCTGCTGGACCAGGTACATTGCTTAACAGTAAAGTTGCATGGCACAGGTCAATAAAGAAATTAATAATTTTCACTGGAAGTACACCAATAACTTCCATAAGGTGATAGTTGAGCAAGACATCGGGAGAAGATAGGAGATCCTTTAGCGATCTCTGTGCAGACTTCAGTCGCTCCAGTCCTGTTTCCAACCCTATACAGAGAGGTAGCAGTGCCATTGTGAACCGATTCCTTGGTTTGATATCTGGAAAAGGCAAGATTCCAATAGTTGGAAATGCGTGCACGCGACCAGGAATTGGAAGGCCTTTCTTCATTGCCAGATTTCTAACAGATCCTCCTAGACATGACACTAGTACTGCCGTTACTGATGTTCTTGTCGCATCTTTCACTCTTCGAAGAGCATCTACATTAACCTATAATTTAAAAATAAAATGTTCATGAGGATCACTCAAAATAAGGATATGCGTAATAAGTCAATAGCATAGTATTCAATTTTTCTAGTCCTTTGTACCTGTCTCGACCAACTGAGCGTTTTGGGACCCGTAAGCTTAGGTCCATGAAAGCAGTTCGTTTCATCCAACAACGCAGTCTTGAAAAATGCTCTTGGTCCACAAAGAATAACTTGAGTGTATGCAAAGGCAATCTTCCACAAGGGAAGTTTGTGTATGTCCGACAACGGATCAACCGTCAGTTTCATCTTCTTGTCTGCCATATAATGTTGGAGTGCATTCCCAGCAGAGATCCCATCCATAATGGAATGATGCATGCGAACAATGAATGCGTAATGCGAAGCAGGCAAGTTATCCTGCTGATGTTCATTATAATCAGGTATATTGCTTGTATTATTGTTGCACTCTTCCGGTTCCAAGCTATCCGACTCCATTGTAGAGTCCTCTTGGAGGTTATTGGGACGACTGCGGTGACTACTGTAAATGTATTTCGGTATTACGAGGATTTCCCATTGCGGCTTATCTCCACCCAGTGGATAGTCATACATCTTTTTGAGCTCATCAAACACTTGCTCTTCCGTCAACACAGTATTTTCATCCCCAGTGAGGTATTTGACGTGTTGAGAAATATCAAAGTTCTCCCCTAAATGCTCCCAACAATAGTAACCGTATTTTTTGACTAGTCTTCGTTTCATCCTGTCGTAGACGACTTCTCCACTTTCATCCTTTTCTTGAAGGATGGAGTCGAATTTTCTCTGAATATTTTGTAAATCACACTTCCCTTTGAGCACATATAAAGAGTAGTGATTACACGAGTTGGCGTACTCATCATGACTAACAAAACTGTCTCTGCCAGACATGAGCCATATTTTCCCCTGATTTTGTGTCTTGAGATATAAACTCAAAGCAGCTCTTGCACACAGATTTAGCACACTCACTGACAGGATTATAGGAAGAAATAAAATTGCTGTGAAAAATGACGCGATCACTTCGGCCGCAAAAGATATTGGGGGTGCTTTAATTACATAACGGGATAGTAGCCAGGTACACCCGGCCGGAATGTAAATTCTTGTGAGGAGAAATCCCAAAAAGTTTAGGGTAAGGGAAATGATAGCCATTTTGAAAAAAACGTCTACGAAATGAAAAGGGAACAAATAGCTATACAACAGGAAAGAATATTATGTTGAAATCAAAAGTTGAATGGCGAGTTATTGCAGGTTTGAGCATTATTGTCCTTCTTCGATATTCTCACATTGTCTTTCCGTGCTTAAACATTTACACAAGTTGTAGCAGCAGCAGAAAATCAGGAACACCAGCGGACATGTGTAACAGCGTATACTCACACTCACAGAGTCCTCCTAAAAAAAATAACGACCTATATACACTAGCACAATTTTTCATATTCCTTTTTTGCACAGTTGGCTCAGCCAAGGAAACTTTTACTTTTTGAGAATTGAAACGCTGAAGTGGAACGTAAGCTTTTTTGTAGTAAACTCTCCCATTTTAAAACATGTTGTTGCTTATAGCTCTTCAACAGATAAAATCCAAAATTTATATGAATTCAAAGTGCTGCTTCATAATACACTATATATTGGATTCCATCCTGTAAAATGCGGCGTTCACTCACACGCACATCACCTGCACGTTTAAATCACTGAAAATGCGCTACTGATTACGTGCGTACTGATTATGACGACAAATTCATCCTTGTGACAATACCATTAAATGACTTTGCTCTTGTCCTCCTCTTGTGTGACACTAATTATCACATCACTCTTTCTGCATTGGTTTAGTGCGGTCGCGGCTCCTACTGTGGCATTGACAGGTCACTCACTGCTCTGTTTTTCGCAAACAGAAAATCCCAATATCATCATTTCACTACGTAAACACCAGCATGACATGGTGATAAAAGTTTAAACAAAACGACTATCTCTTCGTTAATTTGCACCCTTTTCCTCAGCAGCACTCCAAGAGCGAAGAGCAAGGGTAGAGTAGAAAGGGATACGACTACGAGATACAAAAGGGTGCAAGTGCCGAAGCAAACAAGATGTGTGCAAATCGAGTGTGTGCAACGCAAACTCAATGCAATGCCATGCTTCATATCCGATCCATTGTTGCCTTTTAATTTAATATATATCTTCGTATCATACAAGTAATAATTTGATTACATAGGAAGCACAGTGCAATAATCGTGGCCTACTGACTGAAACGAAAATGTAAAAAAAAAGTCAAAAAGTGTATTGCACACACATACGTAGTATAGTATGTAGTACTCTAACTAACTACAAGGGATCTAAGTGATTGGCAATAAACACTTCTTTTCAAGCACTGACCTACTACTGATGTACGTATGTATTGGGCAACTTTGGACAGTTATATCTATTATCCATTTGTCCACACACACACACACACACACGAAAATTATTTCACTAAAAATATACTCCTCCTGAAATGTAGACTGTCTTTGAAGTTTTTGGTCGTGTACGGTACCTATTAGCACTAACTGTACACTCTGTGCATTTGAAGAAAACAATGGACGCGACGCACACATTCCTTAAGAACAGAGAGCAGGTGCTTTACGGGTCCTTAAACGCTATTTCACTTTATGCCCATGGCCTGACAAGAGAATATGCACTCGTGTGTGTATTCATTCCTATGCTGAAGTCATGATAAACAATAGTACTAGACACATGCACGTTTTCGCACTCAAGTGACTCTTACTATAATGGCTGTGTAGTTACAATGAAACTTTTTATTACTGTTGCCATTTGTTTACCTATATTCTGTCAGACGCTGCTGACTCGTCAACTATCTGAAATCTTTAATTATAAGATGGTAAACTAGTAAACCGTATTCATGCTATTTGTAAAGTAAATTATGTGCTACACTGTAAGCTTAGCCATGTCATGTGCAGTTTGGCAAGAACCAAAAAAAAACTTCTTAGGAACGCTAGAAGGAAAATGAGCAGTGCGCCAAGCAAACTGATGATCATTTCACTGATGATCATCAACTTTATGTGGCTTATTTGCAAGGCGTATTAAATACATAAAGTCGCTGTGTATCTATGATGAAGTATAGTATGGCTGATGCATGGTCTGATGCTGCATTTTTTCTTGTTCAAATTGTAAAGTGGTGCATGCGCGGCACGAGTATATATGTTGCTTCACATGGGCTATTGAAATATATACAGCAGTGCATAGTGTTTTACCAGTTTTACGTTTTCAATTTCAGTGATACTATTGAATTTATAGGTACTACATTTCATTGTGATGCTTATACCATAACACCATAATAGATAAGTGCATGTGAAAAGAACAGCACAGTATTGTAGTTTTGCTGGTAGTTATCGTTTGAAATTTTATGCAAGTAGCTGAATCTTCTAAAAGTGCTTATTTACATTTACCATACCCACAATCAGACTCGACTGGTAAATATGCATTAAAAGTATAAATGGTTAGTTAAATATATAAAACACTGACAAATATGGTCTCAGTAGTTCGATGTCACCGCGACTTGCTAAAAAAAAGTCGCATGCATGTTAAAACTGTAGAGGGAGTTTCTTATCTTATTCGTGCATACATCCACCTCAATTGCATACATTCTTGCAATTTAGAATGCGATTCAAAGATGTGAACATGTGAATATATTTGCAGATCGGTGTACGTATTGTATCTAAAATATACTATGATATTTCATGATGGCTTTATTAATCGGCATTGTTTATTAGCGGATGTACCCTAGTCCTAATTTCCTTTGAATACGCGGTTCTACCTGTATTCTATTCATACTAATAAATGATATAAAATAACACCTGTAGACTTTGTGCTTTGTAGACTGACGCTATCAACATTTTTTAAATTGAATAGTGTGGTTTGGGTGGCACTACACTTCTACTTTCAGAGCACTGTGTTCGGCATAAACTGTGCTGATTGTGAGTGCTGAGTTGAGATTGAGAGCTGTGCAAAATTGCATTGTCTACGCTGTTCCCTCATTTGCAATGTGTATAATATTGTTCCCCATATTTCCCGTGGCCTTAAATCTTATACTTTGTTGCCTATGTTCAATACATATATTGGTAGGTTCTCAGCTCTCTGCGCTCTAGCAGAATACCAAAAGGGGGTTTTAATGAGTAATGACTTTACAATTTTTCAGACTACGCTATATACATTTCAAATCGAAAGAAAAGGAGCTCACACCATACTCATTTGAGCAAGACATATTTGATATTTCTGATACGGAAAATTATTTACTTTTACGCTTTTATACACTGACTGAACAAATTAGGAGATAAAAGAGGAAAAGCCAAGATTCTAAATCTAGATATATCATAATACTACCCAGCCAGTGTTAAATACAGACAGATGCATGCAAATTGTGGAAAAACTAGTATCTACCAAATCAATTTTAAATCAAGGTTTGTCCAAAGTAAAAGCAGTGATAGTATGTTGGCATTGAAGCAAAAGTTTTAACTGAAACTGAAAGTAAAAGTTAGAGTTAAAATCAACCAGATAGTAGGGTCGATACCTGTTTTTAACGACCGCGTTTCTTGTTATGTGTCTATGAATCATATAAGGTTGAAACTATGCGTTAAAGCTAATGTAGCGTGCAGGTGAAATATCGTTGTTGGGTTATGTGGCGTGTGTGGTTTAGTCTAACTACTGCATACTACTACCAAGAAATCCTGATCTTGAGGTTAAATTCGCCGTACTTGTTGAATATATGCATCCAAAGCGGTATTCCTAAATACTAATAGTTTTTTACGTTGATATGTAATCGCAGGAGGATGCGTGATGCTGTGGTGTACTCAATTTGCATGCATAAACGTAACTCTTCACGATTAGCCTAGATTTAATCTATAGTGATTTTAACAGTTCTCTTGAATAAATAATAAAGTACTGACTGACTTGTTTACAATTTACTTACAATCACGAGTTGCAAAACAGGCAGGTGCATGAGCACATCCTTCGTGACGTGACGGAAAACACATTTTAATATGGTATGGTAAGCTTTTTGGATGAAAATCATGGATATGGATGGATGGTTATGGTTAGTGTGCAACATGAGGACGTCTACCTTGACCATGCACTCAATTTAATGACATCAACAAAATAAAGTGATATTGACTTAAAAACCAGAATGAATGAATGCCTCACTCTGCTCTCTCATTTTACTCATTCTCTCATTATTCTGATTTCCCTTTTGTACGTTTTGCGGTTTGTAGATATGCTGTATATCATAATAACGTTCACAGCGAACCGAATATTTCCGTATACCTATTTCTTTGTCTACCTAACCGCACAACGCGAAAGTTGTATTTGGTATTGGTGGTTGAATCAAGTACATCCCGTGGTGGGCAGCTCAGGAAGGTGTAGACTTCTTCCATTGCATTCTCATGTTGACTGTGTTGTACAACATTATCTACTTTCTCCAGCCCAGAGCCTATATACATGTCTTGGCAAATAAATCTAAATATAGCTTTGAAGTATTTCTTTTCAAATTATAATCTATTTAGTCATTACGCTAATGCTCGAACCGGGACACATTGATACGCTGTTATCGCGGTCATTACCAGATTACCACATAGGCTGGTCAAATGATTAATGCGTAAGTGTAGCGTGTATTGTATACTAATTGTCTTTAGCTGCGAAAATCAAATGTTACTATTTTCCATTGACGATATAATATTGTCGGCATTTGTCTATTTAGTGTGTTTCGTCATTCGAGTAACTGCTGAAACTAAAAAAAATGTACTATGATTCTACGATTTATTAAAAATGTGTGTCTGGTCTGTCTGCAAACATGTTATGCGGATATATGAACCGTAAGCTTGAACACAATTGGTACAAAACAAGACCTATACAAATTGCAAACATACGAACACTCACTAAAACAATCATTTACGCATACGTACATCATTCATCATATTCATATTATTCATTCATGACTATGACACACATACATACTATAGAGCGTATATAATGCAAAAAGTTGAAGATGGAGTTATTTTATACAACTAACAACTTTTATGGTACGTTGATCACATCATTTGTAGATCAATCATAATAATATTTCCTTTCTTTTCGTTGTGTTATATAGCAGCTCCAATAAGCATTTACCACTCACGGTACTCGAAAACGAAAATGTAACGGAAATGACTATATACCTAATCTACAAAAATGACTAGCCTCTGTTTGTCGTCTACACTTGGCATTGTTTCACTACTGCCCAGTCCCACTATAATAATGCTTGCATTTTTTGGGAGAAAAAACAAATAATAGGTACTATGAAATAAAAAACGTCATATCCGGAGTCGTTTAGTTTAAAAAATTGCACAATCGATGGAAAGCAGTCTATATGTCTACTGATGTCTACCGCCAGAAGTACATAATATTGACTTCCTGTTTATAATATTATTCATATGATGTTAGTAGTCGGGTTGAATGAGCTGATTTTGGTCTCTTGTCAATTTGCATTATTACAGACTGGTTAATTCACTCAAAAAAGTAGCAAAAAATAAGTCATCATTACCTCATGACCAACTGATGAGATGATATTTAACGTCAAGTTTTGTATACATGTAACAAAATAAAATTAACAAATTTGTCCGTAGTGTATATTATGCTTTGTACACGGGTTTTGTTTCATTCATTGTATTGTGCTCATGTCAGACAATTTCTCTTTTGCTGCTGCTGCAGGGAAAGAAGGATCCACGAGGGGCACTGTGCGACGTACACCAGACGCCAATTTTTGAAAATCGAAAATTGGTTCGAAAACCGGTTTACTCAATGAGTTGTTATGAGTGAGTGAGTCTTTTTAATGCATGGCTCATAACAAACTACGCGGAGTTGACGCTACGGACGCTACCTGATCACTTACTTATCAGCAGTGCTAGCTCCCCTCCCCTCCCCCTCCCCCTGACTGATTTGATTCCGATTGTTGTACTCTTCGTGGTTGGCATCTTCTTGGATCAAATTGGAAAGGATCCGCATGGAATGACTCGAAATACATATAGACAAAGGCACCACATGACACGAGGATACAAATGTCTCCATCCACGAATGACGGAAGGTTTCCATTTCCAGTCCATAAAGAAGTAAAAGCACTTAATAAATGCATATCCGCAATATACACACAAAAATGCAGGCAGCAGTGCAGTGTAATAGTAACAAACTAAATAAAATGGTTTCCATTGTTACAGTTTTCCACATGACAACTGTGGGGCAAAGCGAAGAAGGGCATTTTAGTTTTTGCGACATTCAGCAAAAATAGGCGTCACAGAGTTAGTTTATTATGCGTATAGTTTGCAAATCGTAATTTCAGTGTCGATTGTCATTTACACCCAGCTAAACAAAGTAATATTGTGACGATTGATTGTCCAGCCAGATCGTACCCCTGGACAAGTTCCTACTTTTTCAAGATGAAGGTGGTGTTTGCCTTCGGATTACTACTGACCTTTGTTGGACTTCGCGGACCTTTACTGGTGCATGGAAAAGACCAAGTGTCAGCCGAGCAGATTAAGGAGTTTATGAAAGAACATGGATACAAAAATAATTTAACCTATAATCAAATATCGGAATGGTTCAGACTACAACAACAAAACCACACGTATTTTGAGAATTTCCCGAGACTGTTCACGCTTTGTACCACGGCTAATGGAACTATGGAAAGAGCCAAAGACGGTGAATTCATCCAGCGTTTCATACCGATCTTCAAAGAGATGGAAAGGAATCCCAGAAAATTCTATGACTATCTCCCAGCAAATGACTCCATCACCCAGAACAAGGACTGGATAAACAATGTAAATCAAGATTTGGATACACAATACATAATGACACTGCATTGCATGACATTTTCACTTTTTATTTTTATTTTTATGACTTGAATCTTCGTAGGTAGGAATCACGCGTATCAACAGCCCCGAGCCGGATATGGTGAACATGCGCCAGTGGTTTCACGTTACAATAAACAATACTGAGAAGCTGCAAGGAGTTTTCGTACAAACCGTTGTAGGACCACTTGGCCTTCCGTTTGGAGATTTTTCAGTCGACTTCAACTGTAAGGATTCAATTTACCCAGAGGGAAACAGTCTAGTGAGTACAATCGGACAGATTTCATACTGTTCGTTTCGACCCAGGGCTGGAATTCAAGTAAGGGAATTTTGCGTACCATACCATTTTTTCGAATTACAAAGTACATCGGTATAAGGAGTAATACATATCGTTTTAGCATCCCGGAGTCTATATTGGGTATTCGGAGCAAGGTGCGGATCAGTTTCATGTCCATTTTAGATGGAGTGATATAACCTGCATGGAAACTCCTTATATGCAATTCATGTATAGGACTGTTAACAGCTAATTTGCATTATTTTTTTCATCCATTCTGAGGGCATAATATATGTCCCAATCATCAATTAATGCGAAATATTTCTAACAACTACTGATGTAGAATTATTGCAGTGAGAAAGTTCCCCAACCCTCCTAAAGACGACTTCATCCCTGAAGTTGATGTGCATTTCAAACCACTCCTATCACCAGTATATCTTAATACGAAGTTTGACAGCCGAGATGGTAAGAGGATATACACACACTAAAAGTTGTAAATAATAACTACTTCATTATTTACCTGATATGATTTTGAGTAGGCATATACTAGACTAGTTGTACTATATAAAACGAATATCTACCTTAATCAAACTCTGAATATAACAGCAATTAGATAACCTATGCAACTGTTTTTATAATTGTCATACTTGGTTCCATGTGCTGATCTTAGGTGCTGGTAAGTCTGATTAAAAAACTTGTGTAACATTTCTAGCGGCAAAGTTGTACTCTCCCCTTAATTATGATTTAAAATTATTGCTTCCTACTCGCAGCATACCCTTACTACCCCACTTGGGAAAACCAAATGAGTTGCTATTTGAACAAGGCACGGCTCGACAGTGAACTCGGGAGTAGAAAAAGCTCGAAACCCGGAGCCGACAACGAGTTTGCAGAACTTAATTGGGAGGTATCCCTAAACCTTACCCGAATACAACCAAACGAAGATTATGACCAATGCGTTCGTGGACTACAGAATAAGGACAAGGACATGGAACGCTTCGAATGTCCTCCGGTGACACAGTCATATGTTTAAAAATTAAGAGTTTACCTCTATTATGCAATGAAAAGAATCTTATTTCTGGATTTCTAATATCCAAATGATATTAAGTAGTATGTAAACAATTAAAATTACTTGTATGGATGGATAGGGTCCCTTTCAATGTGACGAATCGCTCCAAGAGAAGGACAAGAGCAATAAGTCGGTTGCAGAAACCAGAGAAGAATATGTAAGCAATTTTTATTGAATTTTTAATTTTTATATGTAAGTTTTATGGGTTTATTTTTAATATGCAACTCATCTTCCAGACCCTCAAAGAAACTGTCTTAAGCCAATGCTTTCCATGCGTAGCTCCGTCGTGTGGGCCTGACCTGGGATTCGACTTAGCTGCCTGTGGTCAGCGGTCAGTCGCAGTGAACAATTCGGATTTCCTCGATGAAGTCAACACTGCGGTAAAGCCATTAATTTTTAGCGATTTAGAGCGATTAATTTTTAGTAGTAAGCCAATTATCTAAGTGGGAAATGAAGAGTGCAGACTTCAAAATTGTCAAAAACTATTGAAGGGAAAGCTTTATTGTTAATCCTGTAACAGGCTGCGGGTCGACAGCACGCTGTTTTAGCAATGTTCGCATTCTTCGTTCTGATGACTGTTGCCAACTTCATGGGTCGATTCTTCCGAGACGTGGGCAAGAATTTTCTGTGCGGAAATGGTCCTTGGCTATTCGTAAGATTCAATTAATAATAAAAACTCGAATAAATAATAATAATATAAGATCATTCATATTTTTCATAAATAATGGGGTTTAAAAATGCCATCAACTACCAGGTTCACGTTATCGCGCACATTGCCTCTTTGGGACTAATGTGGCTGTCGATTGGTAATTCATGATTCTCTTCTTTTCGTATCGAAACTTGTATCAACCAAAGAATAACTCTGTACTAACTACATGATTTTAACTATTTGCAGGTCCAGTTGCTCCTGCCTTGGCCGATTATCAGTCTGTCTATGACCAATGCTTTATTCTGGTCAAGGAAGATCTTGACAAGGCAAAAGATTGTGCATTTGAGAAGAGCTTGGCCAATCCCCATGTCGTAATGGGAATCATGGCATTTATCATCCAACATTTCGTTCTTATCTTCGGTTTCTGTCGAGCCGCTGGCAATTTCTTAAGGACCATTCAGGTTGCTCTACATTCGCACATTGGATATTTCACTTTTCTTCTCGGAGGTACTAAATCAATTGAAATTTAATTAGAAGACTCTTTCATACATTTTTAAATCAAGCATTTAAATAAGCTGACATGTGTATATTATAATTCACAGGTATTTCGTCCATCATTGGATCAGCCTATAACGCATGCGGAGAAGCTTTGGTCTTCAACATTTTGCTCTTCTTAATTCCACTCATCTTCTTTGGCGTTGGAGTGGCCCTGGATTGCATGACTGACACCAAGATCGGAATCGTACCACGTCGTAAACAATGGCCTGTCCTGGAACCAATAAAGATTGAAGGGAAAGATCCTACAGTGATGTTGAAATGGATTGCCATCGGAGTTATGGCAGGTTTGCAAGTAATCATTTGGGTGCTCGCCTTTATTGGCTATGAATACACCGTCTTCAGTGGTAACCAGTTATTAAAGAAGGTAGAATCTATCAATGCCACGTCTTTAGAACAGCTAAAGCTTCCCAGCATATTTGGCGAATGCAGCGGTGGATACTTGCAGAAATAGTTCGAGTAGAAGAAGAATTTAAAAATATAACGATAATAAGATACTAAAATTTTTTATTTGAAATCAAAAAATGAAAACGTGTATGCAAATGAAAACTTATACTTTAAACGTAGTATTAATACAAACTACTTATATCAATATCATCATTTTATGTAAGGATTTGTACTTTAATGCTAACTAGCTTTGTCAATAAAAAGTTGTTGTAGGAAATGTCAATTTCTGTATTTGGTACTTCTTGTAGCTGTGACCTGTGACATTAGACGTTTTATAATGTATTTTTATTTTTACATTATCATGGAACTACCATCAATATGCATCTACACAGGGAATCAATATTCATAAGAAAGACAAAAATGTTCCTTAGTTGTTGTTTAACCTAAAAGAACATAAGGAATAAGACAGGTTCCAGGCTAGTTATAATATAGCGTACTCTATTCTCTAGTGCTACTTTCACATAATAGAGCTAGTATCAAAACATATCTAGCTACTTGTAAACTAAAAATCCGCATTTTCCAATTTCATTCAATAATATGCTGACTCATGGTTGACAAGTATCTCAGGTGTCACAATCAATTATCAACCTCACCTCACCTCACGACAACCTTCTGTGCGGACCTCATCCCCTCCCCATTCCACCTGTGTTGGTGTCATAGTAGTAGCGTGATTACGAAATTATGACCATTTACTTGCCCCGTAAAAATATGGCCTGGCAATGAATGGGACTGCCATTTATCCCTATTTGTCCCATCCCCAATATCACAAGGATTCCAAGGATTGCATCTAGTAGCCAATTACAAAATTTATTGAAATGGAGGAGACCTCACGTAGCACAAAATGTCAGGCATGTTGCTAAAATGCTCATACATTTTCCCCATGCCTTTCTCCATCTTATCTGTCTCTTGGTCGTGTCTGCCGAGCTTCCGGATTATAGTGAACTCAACAACTTTCTCGCTAATCACGAAAACGTTAGCTATATTCACTTAAAAAACTTTTTTAAAAGAAAGACGGGCATAACCGAGAATTTCCACACTTCAAGACTGTTTCCCTTGTGCACGAGTTCCTCAAAGGTGGCACAGTACTCAGACTTGAAGAATTTTACAGGTGTCTTTAGAGCAATGGAGAGAGCGTATGATTGTAAACGAAAACCTTTACCTTATTACCTGTTTAATAAGAGTGTACATTCCACTACGGCGAGGGATTCATGGATTTCCCAGGTAGTTTAAAAGAAATTAACCCCCCCCCCACCAATGTAGTGGAATGTGTGCTCAGTTTTATGTATCATATTCCCATTGTGTGTGAAAAGATTGAAATCACAAGAATTAATTCCCCTGATGAAGACGCTAGAAATATGAGGCAATGGATGCACATCACAGTCAGATCTAAGATCAAATTAGAAGCGCTGTACATGCAGCCAATTGTTGGACCAATGGGTATGTCATTTCTGCTATCTGTTTATTTGATGACCTAATTGATAATTGGCCGATTATACCCTTATACGAGCTCTGACTGAATGTACAGGTTTATCCTCTGGACAGTTCTCTGTAGAATTTACGTGTCAAGATATTCCAGCGACATATCAGCGCTCGTCAAAAATAGACTTCATGTCGTTACTCATCCATTGTGATTATCGATCAATGGCTGAGATTAATGTAACCCTTGAAATATTTTTAACCACACTATAGGTCTTGGCATAGCACTACAGTATAGCATAGGTCTTTTATCCTTATCCGCACTACTCATTACGGTACGGTGTTCTTTGATTTTAGCATCCGCTAGCGTTTTTCGGAGGATATCGTGGAGGAGTGTTCTACGATGAATTTCACGTTCATTATAAATGGACTGATATTACCTGTTTGGAAACTTCATACCTACAATTCGTGCAAGTTTTTACACATTTTGTTAAAAAGTACAGGAACAATAATAACGGAAGCAGGTGTATTTTATAATATATAAAATTTTACTTTAAGAACAGTATCATCGCCATTAAAACCTTCAACGAACATCCGAAAATGGGCATCGATTTTCAGCCATTGTTGTCGCCAATTTATACAAATTTTGAATTCGATAGTCCCGACGGTATTTAAAAACCTACTGTTAGAGTGTGGTTTCTTATTCAGCAATCATTTTGAAAGAGTTATAATTGACAAACAGTGTATTGTATTTATGTATAAACAGGGGTCATCACTCCGTACCATTTTACCTGGAACAGCGGTATGACCTGCAGAAAACCAGGCCAGGACAGTAGATGGGGAAAAAGCTTAAAGCTATACCATGACACTCAGTTCGAGAAGTTAAAATGGGAGGAAAGCACTGCCGCGTTTAGACTCCCAGTTAATGAGGACTTCGATAAGTGTTTGGTTGACACGAGAATGGAAGACGAAGCAGTTCTCAAGAAGAACCCGTTGCGACGAGAATGTTATCCGGTACGACTCTCAATGCTTCACTTTGATATTACGTATTACTAAAATTGACCACTGTAATATAATTAGGTCTTGTTTGCATTCGTTGAATACAGGGACCGTTCCATTGCCCAGAAGAGTTATCATTTAAGAGATATAGTGACAGTAATAACTTTAGTAAGCTTGTGGACAGGCGGAGAAGTGATGTACGGATTCCTTAAATTAAGTTCCTCGTACAAATTCCTTGAATTGAGTGTATTTCTTAGAAAGGAGTTGATATTTGATTTTACGCAATAGTTTCAAGTCTTGGTTTCGAGGAGAGACTGCCTCCCATGTTATTTTCCAACAGAAGAGGAACTTATCGGGCCTTTGGCATGCGCCGAGGTTCTGGCTAGAAAATCTTCGATATTGAGTGACAGTGATAGTGAATACATACAAGACTACAATATAGATTACTCCGAATTAGTAGAAGCTCCTGTAAGAAGTTTATACTCAAAAAGATATTTTATACTTGAGCAAGTCAGGCTATAACTAAAAATTAATATGTGTAACATTTTGGTCTTGTTATCGCAGAGGGATGCAAGGGTACACGGGTCATTAGCTATGTTGGCAGTTTTCGTTTTAATACCTATTGCGAATTTCTTAGGTATGGTGTTCATAGTGTTTTTAAAAAATGAGCATTTTGTTGTAAATAAATGTCACATTTATTGTTTGTGTCCAGTCCGAATCATGCATACCTAAACATTTCTTAATCCTAATTTCTTTATCCTTACAGGACGCTTTTACCGTGGCACCACGCCAGTTTCATTTTGTGTTTCACCTGACTTGTGGATTGTGGTGAGTTTACTCATTTGAAACCCCGAAACTTAATTTTCAGGGCTGACATTTTTATGTTTAATGATAATCTGGCTGTTTTGTAATGCCAGCTACACATCGTGCTTCACATTATTAGCTGGATAGTCCTGTGGACTTCGATTGGCTTTGTCGCAAGTTCTTATGAAGGGATATCCCACGCCCAGCAATGTTACGAGGAAGCCCATCAGAGCAAGAATGTCTTGTACATGAAGAAATCCAGTGTATTGGACGCTTTGGAAAACTGTGTGAATTCTGCTCTGTTTCCATCGTCTCATTTGGTGGTGTCATGTTTAACTTTCGTACTGATGCATGTTGTCTTGTTTATGTCACCATTCCGGAGCAGCACTCAACGTGCTCGAAATGTGCAGATAATCATGCATTCCCACCTGGGACATGCAGTGTATATATTTTTTGGTAAATTGGCTTTGTGTTTATTGAACTTAAACTTTCAAACCTTTGCATTTTGACTCGTGAAATTATTGTATACTTATAGGTAATTGTATTTAATTGCAAAGTAATTTTGTCGTAGCGGTGTCCTTGTTCATGACAGCAAAACCCCAATGTGTTGAAACAACAACGTGGAGTGGACTTCTGATAGTAACAACAATTGTAGCATATCTCATTGCGTTTTGGATTGGCATGTGGGAAGATGACAAGATTGGTGTTTCACCGAGGCGCTATCAATGGCCGATTTTGGAACACGTGAGGTTCCCTAATCCTGGACCCTACTATGGAGGAAAAATCATGGTTTTGGTATTTTATGTGTGTGCACTTTTCCTATTTTGGATACTAGCTACGGTGAGCTTGGCCAAAGTATCAATGTCAGAGTTGCAAGTGCTCGCTGGCTTAACGTTGGATAAAACTGTTAAGGGAATGTATTCGCAGTGTTGGCGATCAAATTTGACCGTAGAATGGGAACTTGAAGCATAAATATAGCTGAATTTTGATTGTTAAACAATATTTTTCGGGTTATTATTGACTGTATTGTTTCAATTTGTCCTTTGCGTTTAGTAAATTATTTGATCGTTACACAAGTCGTCAAGGACTGAAAGCTGAAAGTGTCTTAAAAGGGTTTTGTTGAAGCTTTGATTTTATTCATAATTTTTTTCCGTACTAAAAATATACACTTTGAAAATACAAGTGGAAAGATATAACATCGGATACAGATTCTGTCTGCGTTAAAGCGCTGAATAAACATTATTGTGCAATCCTTGATTGCATTGTTTCTGTGGGTGTGGAGCTTTTGAATCTGACAAGATGAACTTAGTTTCAGTTACGCGAAAACTGTACATAATAATCATTTTTCTGGTAACGTTTTATTATAATGAAGCCCATGGTAAAGGCGATGCAGGATTTGAATGTGGCATAATAGACGCCCAATTCAGCGGTCCAGTGGAAGACTGCTGTGGTAAATCTGTTGGAGGCGTGGATATGGAGGAGGTTGAAGCGTACCTAAATGAGCAGTTAGCTAATGGATTAACTCGAGATGAATTTGAAGAATATATGTCACGAGGAAAGTATGCCAGTCATCCTAGGACATTTCCTATTTGTGTTACACCAAATAATCCACAACTCACTGTGAATCTTCCGTGGGTGACGAATCTGAGACTCCTACTTGCCACGTTGTCCAGTGGCTTTGGCAATCATTCTGGAGGGATGAGAATGTATACACTAAACGAGTCTACAGATCTGATTAGAACAGAAAATGTTGGTCGCTGGATTGAATCGGTGCGGTATTTAGAAATGCTCGCATTAAATTAAAATATTATAACTTTTTCTTAGAAAGTAGCCAATTTCTTCATGTTAAATCATATGATCAAGGTTGATTTATCCCGAATCAACGTCCCCGAACCAGATATGGTCAACATGCGACAATGGTTTCACGTAACAATCAAAGTAAATACGGCAAACGTTCCGGAAGGTCTTCAAGGCGTATTGGTAGACCACGTTGTAGGTCCACTTGGTAAATTGCAGTCTAAATGTAGAGTTTTTAAACAAACATTAGATTCACAACATTATAAGAGAATACAATGCTCTATTAAGGACTCCCATCCGGCGAAATTAACCTAGACTTCCCTTGTCAGGATTCTGAAAATCACAAAGAGTTACAGAACGCTGGAAAGGTGGTACACTGTGATTATCGTCCAAGACATTCGTTACACGTGAGCATTTTTTTTCTTTCAAATTTTGTGATTACAAAGAATACTGAGATTTATTAGAGTTTGAAAATTCAGCATCCTAGATTATACTTCGGAGCTGATCTACATCCTCGCACACCTTCTTTGCCAAAAACATTTACTGAATTCCATTTCCACTTCAAATATACCGACATTTCCTGTATGGAAACCAAATACGTGCAGTTCATGTAAGGCAAAAAGGAATTATAATATAGCAAACTAAGAATACAATTGCAAGCATTTGATTCTGATATTCCTTCCAATGCTATTGTAGAGTTGTTCCAGTGAAACTGTTTCAATCGGGGATGAAGAGACACGAAGACTACGAAATGTATCTTTCACCTGTTTACGCTATCCAGCCCCAGCCACCACAAGAATTTGATTCCGACGATGGACTTCCCGTTAGCCAATATTTCGATTATTTTCCTTTATTCATAGTTTTTATTTGTGCTGACATTTTTCGTTGCGTTTGGGGTTCGCTTTGTGAAGTATCCGTATTACGCATTTTGGAGGAATAACACGTGGTGTCAGTTCACGTCCGACGGTGACTTGAGCAAAATGCTAAGTACTCGCAGTGTGAAGCCGTCAGCAGACAAAACATTTGCCCCGCTCCCTTGGAGAGTGGAATCACGCCTCACAAGGATTCTTCCCAATTACGAATATGAATATTGTCTACTCCACGAAACCAACACCAGCAATGACAGTAGTCTTGAGTGTCCTCCTGTGAGTTGCAAATACATAAGCACAACATGCCGTAATAATCAATCACACACATACAATTTTACATTATTTTCTACATGTTTATCGGACATAGGGTCCTTTTTTATGTGACATGTCGCTCAGATCAATGTCACCACAAGAATTAATGAAACATCGAAATCAATGGGTAGATAATCAATCAATCAGCAAGTTTTAACTAACTATCATTAAGTCCGTGTCCTTTTCATTGCGATGTTTTTATATTACTTTAACCGTTCCCAAAATATTAGTTAGCAGCAGAAAATATTGCAACGACATGCTTGACCTGCAAAGAGCTAGCTGAATCATTTTGCTCGAGTGCTTTGGATTTAAATGACGCATGGGAGACGGTTGTATGGAGATAGCAATATTAAAAGTGGAGTATATACATAATAAAAAAATAGCTCGGTACATTATTACCTAACAGTTGTGGTTTATATTCAGGTGAATAAAAGAAGTCATGGGTTGCTATCAATTCTCGTGTGGTTTATTCTAATCCCTGTGGCCAACCTGTACGGGCGATATTTTAAGGAATCGTCAAAGATATTATGCATAGGAATGCCGCTGTGGATCACTGTGAGGGACATTAACTTTGACTTGCGTTGTTTCAAAAACTGTGATTAACTGTGATTTATGTGATTATACTCGTATAAATGGCGAGTAACTTTTAATCTAATCCATTAATTTAAGGTTCATATCGGATTACACATGTTTGCACTGATGATGATGTGGTCGTCGATTGGACTTGTTACTGTTGGTAGGTACGGACTAGAATTGCACAGACAAGAGACATGTAGCCTAGTTGAGTAAGAAAACATGAACAAACAATTTTCTGCTTCACTCTTTAGGCTCCAACATTGATCTCCTCGATCCTGAATGTAGCACAGACAATTTGGCAACAAGCATAAGCACTGAAAGACTAAAGCACTGCTCAAAAAAGAGGGCTCTTACTAGTGCACATGTGGGTATATCACTGATAGTATTTATTTCGCAGCATGTTCTTATTGTACTCGGATTTATGCGAAGTAGAAAACCTGTAGAAAGGGATTTGCAAACCAAGACTCATGCTGCAGGAGGTCATTTCGTGTATTTTTTGTCGGGTACGTGATCTAAATATATTTACATTCCTCCGTAAAATTCATTCATTTTGTGAAGTTGCTATATAATTGTTGCAGTAGTGGCCGTGGGCACGGTTAACGCTATTTGCTACAACGATATCTTAATTGTCGTTTCTCTACTCATTGCAATTTATCTTTGCGGATTTCTTCTATTTACAATGGTGGAGTGTCAGTTTGATGAACATTTTAGTGTGTGGCCGCGTCGAGCGCATATTCCTGTACTGGAAGCAATTCAAGTTACCAGTCCAGATTTAAATTACAATTCCACAAAGAAAATAATGATGTATGTAATTGTTGCACTGTGCGCGATTGTCTGGATATTATATTGGATTTCTGGTTGGATTATGTACGGCAACAGTGGTCGTCACTTAAGAGGAGAAATCCATGAACCTTGTAAGTTTAAGTTTATATATACTTTATTTATTAAATTTCCCAGTCGAGTCCCATGAAATAATGCTCTAATAAATGTGAGTATGTTGCATTCTTCAGCTGCTGATATTCTTGGATTATTCAATGTGCGCTCAATGTTTGGTACTTGCCAAGGTATACCCAGCGTGTAATACGAAGAAGACCCGTGTTTATATTTAGCTGTTTATATCCAATATTTAAATTTCATTTCATTTAAGGGTGCTAATAATAGGTAAAGTCAAGAGTTTAGCGGTTTTATTTCATTTTATGTACAAAAGCAGCATGGGAAACGGAATAAAGTAATAATATATAGCATGCATGATGTTTTTCTGCGACCTCGTGTGAACTATGCATTTTTCATTGCCTATTTTACCCTTTGATGGGTTAATCGTATATCAACGTAACTTGGAAATCCGGATAACTGTTTAGCTTTTCGTACGGTACATATTTTCCAGGAGACTTTCCTCATAGTTGTTAATATCCCCAAGAAGCTTTCTCCACAAGAGGGATTTGTCCAGTGAGACAGACTGAGACAGAGGGGTAATGAGAGATGGTGATAGTCCAGAAGTTCCTAGGATTGTGAACGAAGAAGTACGACCTGCTGATCCCAGATCACCCCCAAATGACGACTCCCCACCTCCAGAATTACTCCACATGTCTAGAATACCTGGAGAATCCAGAGATCGGGCAAGGGAAATTGAGTTTCCTCCACCTAATGCACCACCTCCAATACTAGAGAGTAAGGGTTCGTTACCCGAGATATCTTCACTCCGGCGGCCAATCCTGGGCAAGGATTTGACTGGTGCCTGCATAGAATTACATTGAAATCATTTTAGAGTACTTTGTGTGCTCAGAAATCACTACTTTACAAAGACTAACTACGAGAAAAAAAAATGAAGAGGTAAAAAGAGAAAGTACATCAATGCCCTGTGATGAGTCAAGATGTGGTAGCATGAACAAATACCAAGAAACATTACAAATCTTTGCTTCCAATATTTAATATTTGTTCAGGGTTGACGAATATAATATGCGAAAAAAATTTGTTAATGTTCGGGCTTACACTTGGTTTGTAGTAGTAATTTGGTTGTCCATTTGATAAATCAATGAGAAGAACTGAACTGACGAATATTAGAAGAATGGGTAAGTTTAACGGAAATGGGTTCCCTATATGTGTCGATAATATATTAATTAGTATATAAACAGATGGAGACTTCAGATATGCCAAAATATATTTTGTAACTTAATATGAAATATAAAAACTTACCTTGTCTGCTTACGCCTATCA
>JAANSN010000541.1:0-55241 GCA_036850665.1 Dicranocentrus wangi
CAGCATCCATAATTTCATAAAGAGCTAAAGCTACGCTTTTGCTACTTAATAATTTCCCATCATGTAAGTATCTCCAGTCCCGGTGCGGTGGGGTACGTACCCTGATCATATCATCATGCTGCACAAGTGCATGCATATTGCATATATTGCATACTATATATTATATCTTTATAGCAGATAAAAAAGCATGGAAATTGACAGCCTCTTTTCTGGCAACTTGTTGTTCCTTGTTCCCAAAACAACTCTGCAGCAGCAGCTACTATGCGTATGCATTTTCCTTAGAAAAATCATACAATCGCCAACACGACTAACACGAGTTTCTTGTATCGCATCATTCGCATCGCAAAGCATCAATGTTTTAAGACTTGAGACATTTTTGTAGTCATCATGTCTATATCTTCCAACAGCAGCACCTTGTTGGATTTGTACTATTATGTACTATATGACAAAAGGATTTTTGTGAGGGTGATAAATGGAATTAAAATGTAAAATTCTTGTACATCATAATATATCATAACCGTCACTGATGTTATTAGGTGCTAGGTATTACGTATTACTACTACCCCTACCACGCATGCTAGAAAGAAACGGGCGAGCAATCTGCTACCTGGTTTGAAGTTTCATATGGAATATGGAAAGAAGGCGAGAAGACAATAAAATAATGATATGATATTATGGATGGACAATTTTAGCACTACTGGACGAAGTGCAAATTTATATATCTACCTGGAGAACCCGAATAATATTCCATGTACTTCCTAGGTTTTTTTTATACAGATGAAGCAACCAGTGGAGATGATTAGTTGCAATTTGCAGATCCGTTGAGGCTAAAGGAGAGAAAAATCAAAGAGCTGGCTGCTGGAAAATCAAAAAAGTGTTATAAAGTTGTATATTACTTTTTTTGCGTTGGGGGCTTCGTTTTTATTTTTGTCCTGGAGTCATGTTTAATTTCTTAAAATGTGGGGGTTCGTACCACCGGGCGGCCATGACTGTGGCTATAATTGACGTTGTAAGGAAAGGATTTGCCTGTAATTTTGTCAAATTCCTCAATTTTATCGCTGTTAATAGAGTTGTTCCCTATTACTTTTACCACAGGTAGTTACATCAATCCTGCTCATACTGTTTGTTCTGGGGTCGAGCTTGATGGTGGCATTTGAGTTTGTTGGGAGTGATAAAAACGCGACCAGGATTTTGGATGAGATCACTGACGAGGTTTTAGGCACTAGACAGACGGTCTATACCACATATCGGCGTAAGTAACTCAAAGTTGACTCTCAGATCTTTATGAAATGATGAGCATGATGAACATTTTAACACGACGGATCATTATGTATTTTTAATGGGGTGCTTAGAAAAAAAGGATGTCGCTGAAGACATGGGAGTTTTCCTTATCATTATGTTTCTTACAATTGTGGACTTCATTATATCCTGTATTTTCCTTGACGGAGTGAAATCGGTAATAGTGTATTTCATAGTGTGGGTGGGTATACTGGAACCATTATAAAATATTTATGTGGATTATAAAATTATTATTATGGCAGAAAAATCCGAACAAATGTCAAGTCTGGTTCAACATTCGGATGGTGATCGTAGTTGTCTTCAAAATCGTCGTACTCATCAATCTAATATATGGCTCCTCTTGGTACCGTTGTATTCCCGACCTAGTTTTCACAGTCTACCGCATCTTCGGTCTCATAATTGGATACGCTTATCTCAACGAGTTGCGTCAAATCTACCTCTGCAAAAACTGTAGTGCCGCAAATAACCTGGCGACTGCGCGGAAGCACACTATCAACCTCAGTGGTCGACGGAAAGAGGTGCAAAAGTCAATGATGGAGACACCTATTGTTACCGTGACTGCTCCACAGGAGCCGTCCACCCCGTGCCCATCCAGCCCACAGCCGGTTGTGATTTCCAGGAAGAACAGTCCAATCCTACAAGTTGCACCTGATTTTTCCAAAGACAATCACAAAATGTAGGGCATGCATGCATGTACGGTGTGAGTAACTAGCACTCAATCGGAAATGTACGACGGAGGACGAAATTACTTATATATATTTATGTGATAAGTTAACAGTTTGCGAAATGTTGCGAATAAATAATATGTATTTCGAATTCCAAGTATCTGTATCTGGTGTCTGGTAGTACTAATTATCAGACTAGCTTACTTATGACTTATGGTCCGTGACGATGACGACGACGACGTATAACGTCCATTTGTGCATCTTTCGACATGAAAAATCAATTATGTGGGCTACTATGTAGGTAGTCAGGGAAGTAAAAATAAACCGGCATTGTTTGAGTTTTGCTAAGAATAAATTGACACTTCATTCTTCACTAATTAGCACGGCGTGGTGGGTGAGGATGAGTATTCTTATGACCGTCTAGTTCACAATGATGAACTGAATTCCCTCGTGTCAAGCATCTCGGGAATACATAATATGTAATAGTAACACAGTGGATAGGTCATGCAAGCATGCACGCCTCATTTCATTACACTATGCTACTACTACTACTACTACTACTACGCATCTTCAAGCATATTTTTTATAGTTTAGCAATAATGTACTAATTGAATGACTGCATTGATACACCTGGTTTAACCAACTCAAAAAGTTTAATGTGGAAAGGGATATCATCATCCAGAAAATATTTTGGCGTCAGAACAGGTTTACTTTTGCATATTACAGATCTGATGAATAGAAATACATGATTACCTATTATTGGCATCTAAAATGTATCAGTTGTATCTAGAGTACTGAATACGATAAGAGTAATCCAATAACATATAGAAAATGTAAGAAACAATATTGGGAACACTTTCCTGGATATAATATCAATGTGACGCCAAAGCACATAAGTTTGAGGTGTTGGTGGCGATGATGATGATGAGGATGAGGTGTTGGACAAGGTTTCCTCCTCTGAATCATTCCACACCAACGGGATTCTCAAGCCAAACATGTAAAAGTGAACCTGTGGTAAATGGCTTGTTGCAATACTCCTACCAGACAGAACCACGGATCCAAGACGCTTCTTTTTGTAGCTTGGTGGGGTAGTAGTCAAAAGAACTGGCTGATAGTAGGGTTCATTGGAAAAATCCAGTGACTGAATAAACTGGAATGGAAACAATCAGATAATGAGCTAACACCGAATAATACTTATTTATAAATTGTCTTACGCGAATATAAATAGATTGCTATATATATATATATATGGTTGTATGGGATACATGGCTGGGGAGGAATATCAGTGTGCCAGTATCTTGTTCATAGGATTTGTACGAAGGAGTTATGGCTTTGACACTATTCTCCTTCCTGATCCTTTCAGTGAGGGAGTAAATCACTTTGACCACAACGAACTCTGCCATTGCTGCGAAAATGAAGAACATGCAACCAAACATCCATATGTCCACAGCTAATGAAATAAAAGGGGGCAATAATTATATGAAAATTAGTACAGAGTGCGATGATATAATGCAATGATTTTGTAACTACGTACATTCATACATATAATTGAAAATATTATTAAATTATATTTCACCTTTGACATAAGCCACTGGCGGAAGTTCTGCCCGTAAGCCGCCATACTGCATGACAAGGGTGAGCATCGCAGTCATTAGAAGAGATGCCCTTGCCGATGTTACGTCCAATTCTAGCCAAAAGTTAAACCAGCTCAGAATGACAATCAGTGAGCATGGAACAAAGGTTTGTAGCAAGTGACTTCCCAAAAGGCGATTAAATCGAAAGTACACTGTGATGCGTGTAAAGTGTCGCCCTAGAGCAAAGGAAATCCCATTGGAAACATCAGGTTAAAAAAACTATGAAATTATGGAAAGGAGTAGTGGGAACAACGTAATTTGCAGTTCTTCTGCTGCAAATGTGAGTACCTATATATTCACGGTAAACCAGAGTCTTGGAATAGTGGAACTGACTGGACTCCACCTCAAACTGCAAGAGTCTCCTGGGTAGGATTTGGAAAGGGTGATTTGGAAGCCAATTATAGTCCACGTAGGAGTTGTCATAGGATACTATCGTATTAAAAATGCTAACTAATTATGAAATAAAGTCTTGTATTTATTTATATGAGCTGTAAGTATGAAATTAGGTGGTTATTATTACAGCTTTCAATGTGCATAGGACAAGTTTGTGCGTCCAAAGGAAACCACTTAAAATTCATGGCGCAGTCTACCGTTGCATTCATCACGAACGAGAGGGTTACCAATCCACTGGTAGACACGGTGATGCCAATAAGCTTCCGGTGTAGTCGCTTTATCTCTTTAAAAAAACAATTTCGCTATGAGTTGACGAAAAACCTACGGTCATCGTTTTGGCTTTTATTTATTACTCGTGCGTCCCTGCTCTAATAATTGTACCTGCATATTTTGCATTCACGATGAAAGGATTTGGAAGCCACAACAGGTCCAAGGTGTTGACAGGTAAGATGGATACGCGTGAACCCTCCGATGCCGTTTCATTATCATTACAGATCCTGAGACGAGTATCAGTCCATTTTAGAATGAATTTCATGTTTACTCTACACACGGAAGCAACGCAAATAGTCAAGGTTATTATTCTTATTACAAGTATAAATCAGCTTCAAAAATGTAATTGAATTTTTGTTACGACACCACCTGAATTCTGTTTCTGACGCCATGATTGGAGACACTGTTTGCACAATGGCTGTAAAATATACTTTTAAAGGTACTGATCTCCCGTTACCATCCAGACTCGTGGGAACAGATTCTAATAAGATTCAGACGCGCTATAATTAATTAAAAATAGCCAACCTTTACTTACTAGTAAGTTAACAAAACCTGAAGGGAGGGGTACCGTTATTGTAACCAAAGGGCACAGAAACTTCCCAATCTTCCGAACTGGCCCTGTCACATGCACAATCCATATTTGATAGTATGGAATCTTCCGCATCATGACTCACAAAATTGATGTCACTGTTGGCTTCGAATACGCAGAAAAGCCATAAGTATCCTACTACAAGAGTCCGCGGTGTCGCCATGTGGACCAAGACAGCGATAATAACGCTTTCAGACTTCCAAGCATGCAACATTGAACTAATCGTGTAGTAAATCTCGGTCAGGAGAAAATGACCATTCGCTGGCTTCCTGTGACAAGAAGGGAAGTGAACTGGGGGGTTTATTTCATTTGTGTGAACTCCATGTCATATCATATCCTGTCCAGCCAGAGCCATATAACTTGATGTGCATAAAGATAACAATTTTTATTCTCCTGCCTTGCGTGTAACTGACCCTTAATACGAATAAATCGTTCGTTGATGCGACATGCGACCGCACCGCCGTATCCATCGCAGCAAATATGTATTGCGATTCCATTGAATTTCGCGAATGAAATTATCATTACCATAACCATTGAATGTTAGGTGGATCCTCCCATAAAAACGGGAGAGACATCGAGGAACCAGACAAAACAGGTAAAAATAAAAACGACAATTTTCATATAATACGCATTTTATTATTTCCTCTACTCGTTTCTTTTACATGATATATAGTCTAAGTTTCACATATAAAATAACATTATATTTTCTCTCTCTCTCTCTCTCTCTAAAAACTTATACTGTTGTTACCCACGACGACAATAATTGTTGCTTCCTTTTTGTGAAAAAAAAGTCTTACATTTAATAGGATTACCCTTTCACGATTTGTTTTGCTTTGTAGTTTGGAAAGATGGTAAGCTAAATAATCACATTTCGTCAGCAATAACATGCTCCTCCTCAATTATATCTCGGTAGTCATACATAGTCATATGTATAGTAAAGTCTCTGCTGAGAGGTAATCAAAATATGGTAATCTACTTCTTGTGTCTTCTTCTTATTCCCGTTAAATGTAACTACATAATAATATCTCTTTGCTTCGCATAAAAATAGTAATTAGATTTGATGAAGTTTCCCCCTTTCAAAAGTACAATGACCATCATAATATATAGTGGATACACATCATCATATTCTATAGAGTACAGACATGAATTACTCCTTCCGTACCGCACATCTCTCAATTGATGCAAATTATGGGTATCGATTTTCTCCCAGCAATCTCGACCACCCACGCCCACCTCGATCATCGATCGCACCACGCAGTACAAATTCAACAATGATATTGATAGACCGACAAAAATTGGCTATTGTAGAATAATATAATTAAGGTTCACAAGAATAATGTCCGGTTATATAATAGTATTCACTGTCAATGAGAAGGTTTCTTGTTCACTGATTTTTAGTACAATAGCGTCATAGCGTTGCAGTACATCTACCCGACAATAAATAATAATAATAATAATAATAATCTTTCAAGGTTATAGCTTCCTCTTTTCTGCTGTCCTGTCCGAGTGACCTGCAGTAAACGACATTTATTTTTTTATATTTCAGAGAAAATAAGTTCAACTAAAGGGAAAAAAGTCTTGCCGTGCATATTGGACTCTGGTACGTACACTTAACAAAAAATATATATGTAATATTATGTAACATTCGGTGCATTCTTGTAAGCATTTGAGAAATAGGATGAGGACGAGGTTCTTCCTCATTTCTTTAAGCATTTATAAAAACAACAATCCTACATGATATGGCATTTCCATCAACACTTTGCTTCATCCATAAATATTGTACTATTTCGTAATAAAGTAAATAGAGATGATTATTTTCTGGATTCAGTTTAAAGAATGCATGTTTTGATTCAGTCGATACAATACAACGAGTTAAGTATATAAAATACGGTATTATGCCTTGATATTATTAACTAATCGGATCGAAATTAATACAAATGCAAGGCGCAGCAGCAGCGACATCAAGTTTTCCAGACTTTTGCTCTACCGTGTGTAAGAATGATATTATAATGATATATATATACCTATATATATATATGTAAATAGTTTCTAGTAGATCAACCTTTTTTTTAAAATGAATGTAGTAATTGTCCGAGTAGTAAATATTCCATGGCAAAAAGAGAAATGAGAAGATCACAATATTAAAACCCTTAATAAAACACACTCCTGACTAAATTAAAGACAATGCGGATAAGCAGACATAGTGTTTGAAAAACAATGACTCTGTTAAAATAGTGATTAGTAAACTAGCTGAATGACGCCGTCATGTAGCAACACTGGGGATGGGAGCACCCGTTACAGAGTTGTCCATTTCAGACGGTGACGGACGCCCATGATCCATTCTTCGACAGCAGAAGAATGATATTTTGTTCCTGTAAGATGGAATTAGGGACTGCATTAATACAAATCCGATAGTACTTATTCCAAACAAATTATTATTATTATTATTATTATTTATTACTCAAAAAATCGCAGCATTCTTACTTGAACATTGATGATGAGGATGAGGATCTGGACCAGGATCCAAAAAGTTCTTCCTCCCTACTTGCAGGATTTCCACCTCTTGCGTTCTTCATAAGTAGAGCTTTCGTTACATCAGATGGATACAAGGAAGTCAACAAGCATCTCACTGTCATTCTATGTGACAAACAAACCCATATTGTTTAACGTTCAGTTTAGTTTCAAAGCAATGCTTTCAAAGTTTTTTATTTATGCAACCGATTAAGGGCTTACCGAGGTATAACTGCCAACACGGTGCTGACGAGAACCGTCAACCAATGAACTGGAGATGTGATGATCTCGTGAATAACCCAAAACGGATTTTCAAATCCGAGGCAGTTGATACACACAGTGTTATAAATGAAGGCAAACGCGTAAAAGAATAATACTGATACTAAGATCGACAGAACGTGAATCATCGTCTGAAATTAAAATTGAGCCAATTAGCCACACTGGATCTTCAACAGAACGCGGAATGGAAAGAACAAGAAGATACCTAATAATAATCTATAATATACCCAAGATTTCGCCTCGATTGCCATGTGACTAAGCATGGCGAACATGCAAGACACGGTGATTGTCGTTCCAAACTCAAACATTCCCACATCAGACCCATTATACGCCTATATTAAAAAAATAATTAAGTCAATTAGACTATATAGACTCACACGCATGCACAACGGCGACTAATCAGGCTCAATTGAGCAAACAGACCACAGACGGATATAACATTATGATGACTTACTCCGTAGGCTATGAAAAAGATAACAATGCTCTGGTACAATGCATCCAGCATGTTCAACCAGAACGTGTGAGGTTGATGAATTAATTGTAATCTCCCTTGCTTATACAGTTTTGGATTCGAAAGCAGCAGCTCCGCTGATGCATCTTGATCATAAACTCCTGGAAACAATAATAATGTGAGTGTGACCATTAATTATTTATTATTATTAAACTCCTTCCGTTCCGTTGCATGTCGGCCGGGATAAATCCCAGTTTCAATCATGTTTATTCTATTACCTATGGCCATTGGAGGTAGTGCAGTGAAAAACAAATTGAATACCATCAGGTACATTTGGTCAATCATCACAGATCCCGACCAGCCATTCAACAGCTGGTACCAAAATATGACAAATACAAACGCCTGCAAAAAAAACAATGATAACCAACACATATATTTAACCTCTCAATCTCATTTAGGTAGCTCCATTTCATATGTGTAGGGAATGCTTTTTTTCATAATCATTGTGAATGGGATAAAACGCTTACAGCATTTTTATAGAAAAAATAGAGAATCATCCTTGCCAAACGATCATAGCACCAGTGACCATGAACCAGGAGCAGTTTCTCGAGGAATTTAAATTTAGAAATGGCGAAATCAGAAGCCATGACTGCCTGCATGCCTTCCTTGCCTGAGATACCAATCCCAATATCAGCTCTTTGAATCATAGACACGTCATTGGCACCGTCCCCTGTGTGAATACATACGTTTTATTAGTTACATACAAGGACGAGACTATGAATGGCATACGAAATGAACAGGGGGATTTGCATAAATTATAAATTTAAATTCTATTTTACCTATCGCAAGTGTAATCATTCCCAGTTGATCCTTTACGCTGCTAACGATGCACGCCTTCTGCAATGGTGTGGCTCGACAACAGAGCACAGAAGAACAATATCTAGTCAGTCTTAAGAACTTCGAAATTAGGCCAGTCTTCACATCCAAAATATACCTAAAATGTCACAAATTCAAAAAAAAAATGTCATATTAGCAAATATCTCACATACCTACATTATCTAACCAACAACACAGCACATCAAACTAAATCTATTTGTTGTTGGTGACATACGTTAACGTTCTCCCATCAACGACAAGGGCTCTCTCGTTATTACTCAGGCGAAAAAGCGCATCCGACTCTTGACCGCCATCATTCCCAAAATTTCCTTCGTTGTAGTTATTCCGTTGAAGCTCTAAATGATTATTCATGCCGCCTTGTTGGTTGCTATAATTTGAACTTCGATTATCACTTTTAGCACCACCGTCCCCACTCTCATGGAAAAACTTCATTTTCTCTGCTTGCTCCAGGTAGAACGAGATGGACTTGTCAGCAGCGTCCTTGCTCCTCGCGTTCAACTTGATAATGTCCATGTTTGGAGTGAACAACCTGCAGGAATACGCGATATTCACTGCAGTCTCCTGTTTATCACCGGTAAGCACCCACACAACGATCCCTGCGTTTCTCAATGCCTCAATGGTTTCTGGCACTCTGTCTTGTAGGCGATCCTCCACGCCGGTGGCTCCCACAAGTTCCATGTTCGCCTCCAAGGAGCACCATGCGTCATACATTAAATTGTCACGGTTGTCCATGTCAAGTTCAGCCTGCTGAAACTTGACCAGCCACGCGGAATACTCGACGTCTGTGAGTTTACGTTTGGCCATCACGAGGACCCTGAGACCTTCCCGGGCATAATTGTTGATTTGTGTCTGAGTCCTTGACACAAGTTCAGCATTAGCTCGATCAGCTAAAAGTAAATCAAAATTATATTGTTAATAATTAAAACCTACGCTCCCCGTCATCCCGTCGTAAGATTATCCCATGTAATATCGTAATAAAAGAATTGTTACCTCTCAGCCTTGGGAAAATGGAGCCATCGGCCCCTTTACAGTATAAGATTATCTCCTTTGTGACATTATGCTTGAGAACAATAGACATCCGCTTTCTGACAGAGTCGAAAGGGAATACTTGGAGAACCTCGTATTCCACAGCACCCTCTCCCGGCATAGCCACCTTTATCCCCTGTGGAGTTCTCTTGACTAGCCTACAGTTGTAAGCGTAAGCTGCCTGAACAAGTGCCAACTCATCGGGGCTCTCCGCCTCGTAAATTGGCTTGATTTCAGAGGGAGACGGGGTGGGGGTCTGAGCAACAGCAGCTGGACTGCTCACCTGGAATGTTTTATTAAATCTCGATAGAATCGGTGGAATCTGGAGGAATCGAGGTCGTTGAGCCGGCGACTCAGTGGGGGTTGTCTCGTTGGAAGACGAAATGGGGGAGAGAGGACGCGTCCCTCTGGTAAAGTCCAGTATCCTCGGCCTCTTTGTTCCTGCGGATTTTGCCGGCTTCACAATGGTCGGCTCAGGGGGTCGCAACGTCACTTGATTGCTAACTGGAGACGAGCCAGGTAGAACAGGGGTCTCCAAGGCAGACTGAGAACTGCCACAACTGTCCGGCTCCGCTTGGAATTCCACAAGCAAATTGCTATGATCTTGGGTGGAGGAATATATCGAGCTTCCCAGTGATTGATCAGCCGATTCCCGGATTGGCGATAGTCTCGCGTACTGGGTCAACTCTTGCTCGGATGAGCCGTCAATGATGACCCCACTTGCGTTCATGTTATCATGATGAGGATGCTTTGCCACCACGACAGTATTACACGAGGCGAGAATCATGAAAAAGTCGTAGACCCGTTGGATATCCCTCTTGTGCTCCTCTGACATATCGCTCGCCTCAATACTGAGTTTGGCAGTGGCTTGACTCAGTTTCTCGCTCAGCGCGTGGTTAATCTTGAGAGGTGGCGAGCTACTGCTCTTTTTGTAGCGCTGCTCCTCCGCCGCTGTCGGTTGAACATGGTTAAAATCCACCCCGGTAATGCAGCACCTCCTGAACATCATCTTGTTCTCAGTGAGCGTCCCCGTTTTATCCGAAAAGATGTACTGGATTTGGCCCAAGTCCTCCGTGATGTTCATGGCTCGACACTGAATCCTCTTGTTCGTATCAGGGTCATAGAGATCAACGTCATTGTGAATGTGGTAGATTTGGAGCAACTTTGTCAGTTCTATCGTTACGTAGAGGGACAACGGGATCATCACCTGGAGCAAAATGATAAAGGTAAGAAAGCTGAGAAAGGCTCTCCAGATGGGCGACTCCACTCGATTCTCCTCGTTATCCTCATCATCCCGACTGGGTGGGAGGAAAGGCACGGTGCTGTTGCTGTACGCAGACAGCCATAGCGTTGCCCCCGTTGCTCCAATAATACACAAAACTGCGAGGATAACGACACACCACACAACCTCAATGTTCATCAATCTCTCCAGCCCAGTTCGCTTGTGACGAGGTCCTCCATTGTTCAACATGGCTTTCGTGTCCTGACCGGCGTAGATCACAATCCCTTCGACAAAGTCTGTGTTCTTCAAGTAGCAGTCCCGCAGCAACAAATTCTCTTTGGTGAGAGGCACTTGTTTGTGATCCTTGTGGATAAGCTTCCCGGAAAAGTGATACACCTTGGTGGTTGGATTTTCCACTTCGATTGTACTGTCGAATTTGCTCACATCAAAGGTCTCTTGATGGTCAACAAATCCCCGCACGACTTCCCGTTGCTTCAGGTTACTCTCCCCATCCAAATTCATGGTTTCTATATAGCACAGCCCGTTTGGATCGCTGGTTCGTAGAAGTAATATGTCGGCTGGGATGGCCTCATTGCAACTTAAGTGAACTATATCGCCGACGCGCATTTCCTTCCAGCGAACTTTAACAAAACCCTGTGTGCTCCTGCAAACAAATCCATTAACCATCCATTTCAATTTCCATCATCATCATCCTCTTCATCATCATCATCATCAACCAACTTCATTTGTCTCATCTCCAAATTAGCAATGTTGTGTGTGTGCCACATGGACAACAGCAGCAAGGAGAAAAGCAAAGTAAATACAAAAGAACGGCGAAAAATCAAACACTTCAAAATTACATTATAGAAAACCAGGATGGACCTCCAGCAGTCCTGTGATCCAACTCCAAATACTGCAAAAGCCAACCAGGAAAGTAACCGTTTAGCAAACAAACATTGTCATGTGTCAGCGAGAAGCAATAAGCACAATTTTATCGATTAACTTTTTTTATATCAAGTCGCCACCACCACCATCAACCACCTCCAATTAGTTACAAATGTACTTTTCCCCCGAAAGCGGTGGACACAGGACACGGGAGAGCTAGAGGCAGGAGGAGGACTTTCGTTTTACAGGAATTCGAGAGCATATCATAGGCATTAACCCTTCATTCTCCGTACACGCGTCCCCACTTTGTAGTTCCTGTCAAGTTGTCATGTTATGCAACACTAGTTCAAGGTTTTTTTTTCTTTCTACATTACCTCCATATCCAGCAGACTAATTCAACCTCCCCCTTTTCCTTTGTTGGAAAAAAGAAAGTGTTTATCTACTATACTTTTCCTTTGTTTGCTACTCGTGGTGCTGCCGCCGGCACGGCCTGTCTCTGTCACTCACGATCAAGCAATTCATCAATGCCCTCGCGGACATTTTTATCAATTAATTATGTCTACACACTAGTTCCCTAGTTTCCACCATATTGGTGGTGATAAGTTACCGCAGGCAGATTAAGTTAACCACGTAAGTTTTGCAGATAATCATGCATGTTGTATACCTCCTTTTGACGACGAGCTCTTCCTGTCAGCACACTTTCCGAGCAGAAACATGTTCATTATGTAAGATCATATATGTATATACTGTGCAATATATGCAATGCCGAAAAGACAACGGACATGTTCCAGCTAGTTGTTTACCCCTTCACCCACCACCGCACCAGTCTCCATATTAACATCTTATATATTCTAACATGTAAACTTTCACCGATCAGTATTTTCCATGAATTATAAATGAGTGAGCGTGAAACTTGGATCTAGCCAGCAGACTTCATCATCATGCTATCTGTCAGTTTGAGGTTCGCCAAAAGCCTTTGCGAAAAAAAACAACATCAATATTACATCACCACGAACGAACCAGCTAGTTCTCCAATATCATCTATGTCTGCTTTTCTTCTAACCACCACCAATGTGTATCCTCCTATCTCAATCCTCAATAATATTCTTTCTCCGTATCTACCAAACTGACACTCATGACGTGCATAAAAATCAGACAGAGCGTATCCCTTCCAAAAAAAGTTGCCTTTAGTCTCCTCCCTTCCCCTCCATAGATAAATGGCTCAATTTTTGCACATTTTTTAGGATACCGTTGTTCCGCAACTCAATAAAAAAGTCAACTTTTTCCCTTTGAACCCCACTATAGGAAATTCAGTGTTTCACTTGGAATCCCTTTCCCTCCTGCCTGTCAAGTAATTTTTCAATCCATCAACTCGCCAACCTGGAGATAACAATTTTATCCTTCTGCATCTTGCATTACTACTCCCACACACAAGAGAGAAAAAAAACATTTTTTTTTCAGAAGTATAAACATTTCGTCAAACTCGCATTCTCCTTTTTGGCTCATGCAATTTACCACGGTGGTTTATCAACAGTATCCCAATATTAACAGAAATATATAGAAAAAGCATCTGCCTTTCATTTGTCCACGTATTCCAAATCACATAAACAACCAATCCGTTGGGTTCGTTCGCATTTGCACAACAAAATTATTTATCAAAAAAACCTGGTATGTGTGCGTGTGTGTGTGTGTGTGGCGATGAGAACAAAATGCAATAATACAGTAAATCATTCCACGTCGAAATTGTACTTCGGGGAAAAGGCAATCGCGTCAATATTGATATTATCGCTGCGAAAGTTACGTTCCAATACCCCGAAACAAAGTTATTATGATGAATGCAATGTCTCTCCTTCTCTCTCTCGCTGGAATAATACCATTACTAGTGCAATGCCACCAACTAGTAATCCTCTTCTGATGTGGATGCCGACCGACCGATGATAGATTAAAAATGTATTGCAGTTCTTGGTTGGCTTATGTTGTAAATATGTCATATTTTTTATTTATGCAGCCAGCTACTACTAGCACACCATTTTTCTATTCCACCATACTTTTTGGCTGGGTGATGGTGATGTGATGCGCCGTGATTGCACCATTGGAGTTTGAACGCCTACCTTAATCACTACAAAACTGAGATTATCATCATGTGGGACTGCCACTTGTCAAAAAAGCTCATCAACATGCGATTTCCATGTAGAACCAAGTGTATACACAGTCAGTCGCACGAGTTATGTTGGCATTGACGTACATTCGCCGAAATTACAAGGGAGCGGAGAGCGTGCACACAAGAAGGAGAAAAAACGCTATATTATGGGTGGATGGTCCTTGAGTGGATTTTAGCTGTGCTCGAGGTGACTCCAAATTTTTTTAAATAGAAAACAGGAACAAAGTGAAAGCTATTGTGAAATAGATACGAACATGAAAAATCAGGCAAAAAATTCATGCGGAAAAAGACCTGGAAAATACATGTGCCATGGATTATGGAAAATTTCCCATACCTACACATGATTTGGCCGAAAAGGGTCGTATAATTGGCGCAAAGTGGTGTGGATAGTATCGGATAGATGAATTTTATTTTTTCACTCAAAAACATCTCATCACGATCAGCGCTAAAAGCTTCCTCTTTCCTCCTGGTTTATGCAAAATGCAAAACCATTTCCTCGAGAGAAATCTCTCCAGAGTTGTTGAATAGGAGGATGTAATGTAGCAGGATCGTGGATTTAAAAATGCTACGTGGAAAATACAAATACAGAGAGACATGCATCATATATATGTATATGCATGTGTCTTTATGGCTTAGCCTTTATTTGGACAACAACGCCAGCATGTTTCTTCATCATGCTCTAACCAATTTTTGTAAAAAAAAATGCCTTGAGTATGAAAGAAAAAAAAACCTTCGTCTTCATCTTTGTTTCGTTTTTTTTTTTGCTGTTCTTGGCCATTACTTCTATTTATAAGTGTGCACTTGAATGTGAGCTTCTCTCTCTTTACAGAGGAGATGGCTCTACAACACATACTTCACATTATGTAACACGCCACACAACCATATTAGTAAGTAGTGCTGGCTGGTTGGTAGTGTTCATTACCAAATCGCAATAATAAGCTAAAAGGTAGTAGTAGTATATACCTATGCGCTTAAGCGGAATGAGGCACTCGGACGGAGACGAGTCTTCTTGATTTTGCATCTCTGAGATAAAGTATCACGGTGCCGACGCACGAGACGACTGCTCTGCTCATTGCCCATATTATGCCGAAATGAGGAAAAGTTCATCAACAATAAGCAACCATCATCATCATCTTCATAAGCAATTAAACGATTAAACCGGGCAGAGAGGAGTAAAGTGGTAAATAGTAGTAGTAGTAGCAGTAAGTAAAATGTTGAGTTTGCTGAAACAGAAGTTGCGTCATTCGCAGCGAGAGGAAAACCCACAAAAGGAAGCAAATATATATGAAGCATTGGGTTAATGGAATATTTACATTTGTTAGTTACTTGAGTTTGCAATATGCATTTTGCCCAAGGGTGAACCCGTCATGCATACTGGATGTAAATGGATTTTTTAGGAGGAGGAGAATAATTATTAAATTTGGTATATATCGTGTTGCTTAGAGTTTCTGCGTTGTTGTTTTTGATCACGGGTGAGTGTAAAATGGGAACAGAGTGGTGCGGAGTTGTTTGCAACTTCAAGGAGGAAAAACAGATAATATGAGTTTTAAAGGGGGTGAAAATATGGGGTTAATATGTGGAACGAATGAATACTAAGTAGTTGGTAGTTGGTAGTAGCAGCAGCAGAGCAGGTGAAGTGAGCAGAGTTTAGAGTGCAAATTATATAGAATAGGTACACAAGAGAAGATAAAAATATTGCAATAAAAAACGAAGGTAGAGAGAGAGGTAGAATAGAGGAGGAGGAGGCTTGGTAAGAATCACCACATAAATATCATCATAATTATTATTATAGAAATGTTTTTTTTTCTGTTTCTGTGCTTACTTGTTCCATACTCGACAGGTAGCATTGTTGATTCTCTTATCACTATTGTATCTCCTCCTGTCCTCGAACAAATCTTTGATTGCAGTCACACCTAAAACGAACATAACAGGTAGCATGGCAATCTCCTTGCCAAAGGCGGATATCGTCGGAATCCAATTGAGAAGAACGATGGAGATAAAGTACAAATTCGCAAATCTATGAAACTGCTCGAATAAGTTCTTTGGCAAAAATGATATCGCGGTGTACTTGGTTGTACAGATCCGATTACTACAATACTTTCCATTTGGGTGTTGATCCGAGGTGGAGTTGGCGACGACAGTGTGGTTGGGGACGATGGCTCGACTTCGTGAATTCTCAGTCTTAGACTTCTTCCAAAAGAAGAATTTATTTCTGCAGGAGACGGTGTGCTGCCTCAAGGTGTAGATGGACTCGGATCGAGACGCTTGTCGGGAATGACCTTTGGTGTGAACTTCTTTAAGCATTGCATTTGAACTGGATCTCTCCCTCTCCTTCTCCTTTTCCAGGTGACCTGCAGGCAGGATGAATTCAGTCTTGGATGGTGCTCGATTATGGCCTTTGATTGCTGACTGCTCCTCCACGATTTGACCATGCGATGCTGCACGGGTATGTCCTCTTCGCATAGAGGGAGGTCTCACTGCTGCCGAGTCTCCGGGAGCTACTGAGCCCACGTCTATCGTTCGACTCGGAGCTATAACGCCACCGTGACTAGCACTTCGGTAATGCCCTTTCAGGGCTGATTTCTGAGGCATTTTGATACCACTGCTTCCACTTACTGCACTGCATGTCCCCGTGACAGATGACAAGCCTGGCAGAGGAACACCAACACCGCTTGCAGACGAAGAACTACTAGAACCCTGAACAGCACCAATAACAACACGACACGCGGAGTCAGTCTGACTCTGACTACCCACTTTGTTAATGTTTGACAAGCTACATGTAGGAATAGGAGCGTGTCTCACGGACCCGAGAACACCCTTTCCCAATGCCGCTTTCTGTTTCTCTTCTTCGCTCCCAAACGCCGAAATCCCAGGACCTAGGGAGGTCGTCTTGAGCAACGGCGGCTTCCCCCGAGGTGGTCCAGGAATCCCTTTCAGTGTCACGGAAGGATTCTGCTGCTGCTGCTGCTGGTGCTGTTGCTGCTGAGTTAGCGACGACGAGCCAGTTGGTCCTGAAGATGTTAACGTCGAAGTTGCTGGCATACCACTGACCTGCTCAGCCTGCTGAGTTCCGCGTGTCGTGAATGCAGCTCCGATGACGAAGTCCGGTTGATCTCCGTCCTTCTGCATGCTTCTCGCTCCTATTCCCTGCTGAATATGTCCTCCTCTCGCCTGCCTCTGTTGGTGTTGTTGCCTGGACACGGCGGCTGCTGCTGCTGGATTGATGTTGATGTCCTGTTGCTGCTGCTGCTGCTCTCCTCGCAGTCTCAACTCGTTGCCAGGTGGTACTTGTGCAGAAGAATCTCGGTCGGCTATGCCACCTAGATCGGGGCACTCTGAAGGTGCTGGAAATACATACGTCGTGGCTTTCCCATTCTCCACTTCGAGCTCCACGACTTGTGCTGTCTGCTCTTGCTTTGAGGACATATTCAATACTCATCTATTGCAAACCAAACCAAAAAACCAACAAAATACAATTATACCATATATATTAAACCGTATCCGCAATCATCCACATTCCACATACATTTAGCAAAATTGTATACAACTCATGCATGGCACACACAATAATCCCATCATATCCCACAATCCCACCCTAATGCACTGTGCTTTTCGTTTAGCAGTTAGGTAACCATGTAGTAGTCCCCAGCTCCATCCATCATCATCATATTATTACTTACTTACTACTCATTCCGCAAGCCTTTTGCCATGAGCAGATGACGATGATGACGACGACGAAGAGTACATTATAAACGAGGAAATACTTTGCTTGCTAATAATAATAATACTTTCATGTGCATTTGCTCTCGTACAAAATATACTCTGTTGTATATAAATATGACTCCACACAACACTCTCTCCTTTTTTCTCATATTACTTAAATACTTTAACCAGCCAATATGTTCACAACAACTCAAATGATCATCTCATCTATTGGTATCATATATATTGTAAAGGTGCTCGTTACTCTCAAAAAGAACACAAAACAGCCATATATTCAGTGGATACATGCGTTTTTACCTCTTCTAATATGCATTTCATTTTCCATCTGATTGTGAGTAATAATAAGACTACTATAACCTACCTACCTACTTATTTCACACCCCTGTTGTACTCCTGCCTGGTACACATGGAATAATAGCCTGATAGCCAGGCAGCAGGACTGAAAACTGACAAGGAATACTATTTGAGTGCTTTATTAAGCGCACAATGAGGATTTCTGCAAAGTTTTCCTCGTGAGCCAGCCCGCAATCTACTGATCATTCATTCACATTAGTCATAAGACGACACACCAATGGCAGGAATGGGATCTCGTCAATCGTCGTCGTCACCCTCCTCCTCCTCCACCTACCATTTTGGGTATAACCATATTTATTAGCGTATCCATTACCTACGGACGCTAATAAAGGAGCAAAGCCCTTCAAGAAATTATAGTATAGTCTGTGCGCCCCATCTACTGCGACTCCGTGATCCGACTTTAATTTTAAAACAGTTTTGCCAATCAGGTTGACATTGACTTGACGACAAAATAGGTTAGTCCAACCAAAGATTATACAGCCAAGGTCTCTGAGAGGCCCCCGAAGGGAAGCCATTGTGCGAAAAACATGCAAATTATCGCCCAATTTAAAACTTGCTAGCGCCCCTGACTTGACAGTCACATTTCATTTTTCATTTTTCCCTAAAAACGAATTCATGAACCTTGAGCCGAGGAGAGTTATTTGGTAGCATGCATGCAGTTCCTTCCTTCCCAGCAGCAGCAGCACACGGACGGAGTTCATGTACAGGCATTTTATTGTTATTGGTTCTACATGTTTAGTGTGTCAATATCCTTTATATCCTACTAATTTCCTCTGTGTTCGAGTTTGTCTCTTAAAGTGCAACAGTCCGTATGGACGGATGCCACTTTCATGAGCATGCTAATGGGCTGCTGTTGCTCCTGCTGTACACATCATTGTCGAAGTTTATGCTCTACGGCACGACGACCAGGTTATCATCTCATATAAGTATATATAGCCACCACTACCACGTAAAACAACCACCTGAGATATCAAAACCCATATTATGCTTGCAGCAGGCGAACCAAAAGTTGCCTCAATCCACTCAAAATGCAGTTGCAAAGGTAGTTTTTTCGCACATTTCATACAATTAAGAGCAACACAGAGGCTCATTGTTATACCCACTTACAACATATCCACATCCTCCTCGTCAAGCGCTCAGCCTCAGCCTGTCTCCCTCCTTCCTTTGCAAATCCCTAAAAGACATTGATCTCAGCAAATCTCTTTTAACTCAAATGAGGGAGACACACAAACATAAAAATGCTCTTTTTCACAAGTTATAGTTGGCAACGCCAGTGCCATGCCAGTGGTACTAATTAAGACAGTTGCACTCGCCTCTCGACCTACCTACCGCCGATGACCATACAAATCATATATATATATATATATGAGCAACAATAGAAAGCCAGTTTTTTTTTGCAGGTAGGTGGGTACTACTGTTTCCTCTGCTGATGCCAGAAGGGCTACTTCACCAATTCCACATATTGAATTAACTTGCGCCTTTTAATTCCTTCGTCAATAAAGGGCTCTCTGTATATCGTCTTCAAACATGTAAATTGCCAATTTGCATCCCACCATCATCATCACCACCACCACTACCACCCTTGCAAAATTGCACCACCCTACCATATGGCGTGTCAGAGAACTTCAGCTGACTAGCCCATTAGAAGATGCGGATGTGGACGATGTGGTGCATCCGTTCGTCCGACATCCTATATCCCCATCATCGCCAAGCATATAACACAAAAATCTGATGATGATGATGATGACGATGACACACGTGTTAATTAAGCATAATATATTAAGCATGAACGAACGACGTAAACACCCAACTTTGAAAAAGTCCTCACAGCCCTGCGCTGCTCCGTGGATTGACGAGCCTCTTTTATTCTAATTTTCTACGATTTTACTTGTTGATCTCCTCTGGGAGCAAATGTATCTGAATCTGACTGAATATATGAGGAGAATCATATATATACCTAGTAATGGACTTAACAAGTGCAATTTTTATCATGTTTCATTATTATTATACTATACTGGCTGGCATGCATCCATAAATTTGCAAAATGTTCTCACAAAACAGCAAGTTGAGAAGTGAGTACTACCCAAAGCGAATTGAATCTCTCCTCTTTTGCGTTTTTTTTTCTTCTTCTTCTTCTTCTTCTCTTCTCTTCTTCTTTTGCACCTGAACTTTATTTTTATCATCATCAACTGGCTTCTCTTCTTGGTTATGATGAATGACGATCATGAAGGTGCAGTAGTAGTAGTCCTACCCATTATATGACTATGACTAACTTTTCCCTTAATATCCTCAATAAATGCAAATGGGAGTGATGAAATTTTTACCTGAAACGTGAAATGTTTTATGGTTTGTTTTTTCCTCTGTCGACGACGCGTCCTCGTCGGCACATCTCTCACGTTCACTCACGTATAAACTATATTCGCATCCCATGCATTCCCTTCCCACCAGTTCGCACAAAAAGCCACACACAAGTTTATTGTACAACAGGTATTAAAAATATCACTTGATTTTCGTTTTTTCTGCAGATTACCATAATAAAAAAATATGTTGTGTGAGTGAGTGACGTTAGATGACCACGAGAGCTGTGAGGAGGAGTGAGTGAGTAGTGGCGAAACTTAAAGAGCGAGGACTGACAGAAGGAGTAGCTTTAAATAAAAAAAATGTTTTTAGTCAATTTCAGAAGCACTTTTAGAGCGTTTATTACTAGTAGTGCTGTACGTTTTAGTCACCACTCACCAGCCACCACACATTTAATTCGCAATTTTGTCAGGCTGACAAAAAAAAATGCTGTTGTTGCAGAGAGAGAGAGACGGGTTGAGATGTGGAGACCTTCAACATTTATCAATGCCATTACCGTCACTAGACATCAGAGCTGATTTGATGGGATATAATCATAAATGATGTGAATACAACGGGATCATACCAATTAACTTATTTAGCATTATTATCTTTACTTTAACCACACCACATTAGCTATTATCTTGGTCAATATTCCATCCTCGTAATTTTATCTGTCGCTCGCCAATGATTCATAATTGGTTGAGTAGATTTAGCAAACAGGAGGAAAATTGATTAACAAAAAAAAGTGTTGCAAGTAAATACGGTGCGGGGAGTACATGACATGAGCATAGCAGCATTAAAATAGCACCCAGGAAGAACGAGAGTATAAACTGCTCTGAGCAACTGGTGAAGTCGTGGTTATTGTATCGGATTTCTAGACTGGACTGGATTTGCCCTCCGTCGCCAGCTAGTTAGCTTGATATATTTTGATGCTTTAATAACAAAACGCAAAAACGTTCTGGTGGGCTTAGACCAACATAGATTAATCATTTAATTGAGCCATAGCCACTTGACAAAAAGATGCAGTGCAGTGCGAAATCCTTGCCTTTTGCCAAAGCAGGCACATAAAAGGCAAGTGTATGTTGGTAAAATAAAATCCAAGCATTTCGTAAATCCAAACCCAAGAGCTTCCATCCATAATAATAAAGTGGAATCAGCCACCACCATCACCACTTTCCATTCCCTTTTTTTTCCGTAATCCTTCCATAAAACTGCATCCCGAATCCGTAACCTAACTGTCCCTCAGATGACGACGATCAATGACCGCCGCGATGAAAATTGTGACATGTGGGCTACAGCTGCACAAGTGCACATACCTACTATTACATATGTAGCAGGCAGGCAGGGAGGCAAAGCAGTGTGGCAATGCTTCAAATAGGAATATTATTTCCCAATGTCAACCCAAAGGGAAATGGGGAGAATTACTAACGGTATAGTTCTACATATACGAAATTCAAGCGTCTTTCGCATTTACTTCCTTATGTTAAAAAAAACTTGCGGACAACAACACAAAATGACAAGGAGCGACGACGAACTGCCTGCCTGGCCGCAAAAAATGAATGATGGTAGGGTAATTTGCAATGCAATTTAAGCCTCAAGCTCTACTATAAACTACAACCATTTGAGTTGTTTGAAATGGATTTTAAATGAAGATGCAACCGTGCATGTAACCAAACAATCATATGGCAACTTAAACAACTATTTTAAACAGGGCCAGTGCAAATGAAGCAATATGGAATGCATGCATACCTGCTAGCAGATGGCATACTTATAAAATCCTTTTAGTAGGACTCCTGCGGGCCGCTCAATATCCAAATTGCGAAATTCCCATAAGGAAATGACCACTCGAGGAGAATAACACAAAAGCTGACTAATTCACCCTTCAAATGAAATGGTTGCAAGCAGCTTATGGTTGATTTACTGGGAAGATGTTTCCTACCACCTAACCTCTTCAATTCGATACAAGAAAGAGGAGGTGATGCACACGCACTTTTTTTTTTATTTATTTAAGTATTTTTTCACGTTATGCAACCTCAGATATTAGTCTACTTTCATTTTAGAAAAAAATAACAGGCGAGCGAGTAGTTGGTTTTATGCACACAAAGTGCAGCTGGCAACTATTGTACCGGGGAGCACTATAATGTGGCCTCTATAACTACTTAGTTACGTTTTCAAAATTAAAACCAAATACGTAATGGTATGTTAATCCGTGCCATAACGTAATACCGGTCATGATCATAAATGATAGTAGTAGCCTTACCCCAGGCAGACATATACGTAATAATAATAATACGTAACTACACACTGATACAATCATCATTTACATTTCACATCTTCAATCTTCATGCCTTTCATGGATGGCGAGTTGCTGGCCCCCTTGATATTCCTATTTTTCGTAGTTTCTAGTCAGTCACGAGCGCATACTTTTGTATCATTCTCACAATCAGACTAACAGGCGATATTATGCGGAATCACATTACGATAATAATATAATCATAAAGGGTAAACATTTCTTTTACTTAACTACTTTTCTAAAAACGGCTTTTGTGCAAGGGCACCATGTTTTAGGTAGGAGAGAGGGGAATAAAAAATGAATGAAGCATGTTGCCGAAAACCGCAGAGAGCCGGAAGTAAAGTATGAGGAGAAGAATGGCCGATTGTTTCACCTTCTGATTTTCATAGGCCCCTGCAGCAGCATCACCACCACCAAATGCCAAAAACCACCAAATATGGGTGTGCTTACTTACAAGCCTACTTGCTTCTTTGCAGATTATTTTTAATGGGTTGAAAATTAGGTACTTTTGTACGATATTTCCAGGGAGCAAGTGCCAGAATATAAAACGGCATGCTGGGTTCACATAGGTACATATTATCCAAATACAAAAAAGCAGTTAGGGATAAAAAGCAGCGTAGCAGAGGAGTGCAGTGCAGTGCACAGTACGAAGCAGTACATACTCTTTTTTCGTATTATATATTTTATAAGTATGCCCTTTACTGATTTTCCCTTTCCACTCATTTACAAGTTTTTTTTAGCTACGCACAAATGCTATTTTGAGACTAAGCCGAGTAACGGTTTCATATAAAAACAAAATGCCAGTGACGGCTCACTTCATTCGAAATTATTGCACGGATATATTTATGGACTGGTGGTAATAAAAAAAAGATCTCATTTGAAACCCAAGGAAAATCTCAGCGCATAGCACACACAGTTTCAAAAGTCTTTCAAAGGGAAAAGCGTGTGTGCCCTCGTAAAAAAAGTTGTAAGAGTCTTTACTCTTCTGGCAGGCAAGCGAGTTGCAACAGCAAACCGAAAAAATACTATGCACCGACCGACCATATAAGTACTGCGTATTCAAACTACAAATAAATACATAATAATATATGCATCAAATCCGTATACGTACATTTCATTCAGTTCCATTGGCAATGTTGTTTTTTGTTTGTTTATATGGGATCCGTAGATTACTCCCCCATTGTGTACCACGAAAAAAAAAGAAAATGTTTCGTCTGTCTGAAAAGTTTATTAATGGGTATATACAAAGATTTTGTTTCTTGTGTAGTCCAAAGACGACGATGACGACGACGCGTATATAACCAAGACGAATGTGCTTTCAGGCAAAAATCCTCGGGAAAACGGTGGTGGTGGTGGTGCTGGTGGTGTGGACGAGAAGGCTTGTTTAGTTTAGCCAACTAGGTGGAAATTACACACTCTCAGAAGAATTCACGTCAAATCAACATGTTCTCGCCAATGATGTATGGGAGATGACGTCTATAAATGCGAGCAAACAATCTTTCACTTTTTTTCGCCAACAGCCCAGACGCGCAGACCGGAGAAGTTTACTGCACTTTTGATATTGTGTTTATCAGACGGAGAGTGCAAAAGCGAAACAAAAAAAATCATAAACGAGGGCAAGAGGTGGAAGACCTTTCCGTTCGTAATGCTCTAACTGGCAATCTCATGAATATTCAAAAAAAAAAAGAGAGAGAGAAAGAAAACACATTTTTCCAGTTGTTACATGAATCGCAAGAAGGAAATAAACAATGAGGAAAAATGAGCCGTGGTGAGTAGGAACGAACGAGTTCCCAGGAAATGAAACTGTTTATGGGATCAAGCATACAGTGCACTAGAGGTGGTGCTATATATATTCTAATAGAAGGCAAGAATTATCGGATATGAAGTGGTCATTCATAACATTTAGGAAAACCAGCGACGACGATTGTGAGCCTGAGAAACGGTATTCTTTCTTTTTTTTTTACATGTTAGCCACTCTTATGATTACTTTTGAAGCATATTTTCATATTAGATCTGTCATCCGCGAGAAAAGTAAAAGAGAAAATACGACCGTGCCATCCTAACTAACGCCACAGCAAATTACGTGACTCAAGTCAAATGTCACAAGAATAATAAGGAAGGATTATTATGCTGTGAATTATTTGCTCTTGTCGGTGTGAAAATCATCATCAGAGAGTTGTAAACAATTGCGGAAGTGAATCCAATTCACTCACATTCCAAAATTCTACTACTTGCCCCCACATATATCTAACTAAACTGCTGCAAGCTGCAGCACGAATGACGTAGATATATTTTGTATGCTTACTCTCTGTCAATATATAACAACCATCACGGTTATAGCATTTACTCAATAATATAAAAAAAATCAACGGGACAGGGTTCCCCAATATTGTCAATATTCAACCAGCAATGTAATGAAGCCACAAAAAATTAATTTATAGTGTTGTGTCAAGTCATACAAGCAGTTTTATTGATTTGCGTAATGTAACACCACCACCACACCACCACGATCGCCAATTCTGGGTGAGAGAGAGCGGAGGTAAAAGTAGAGCTCTCTGCTTCTAATCAAAAAATCACCTCTTCTCATGCTGATCTACTATTCACACTCGTGAATGTCCCATCAACTTAAATGACCTACACCGCGTCATTAAGTCTCTACGGAATTTTATCTCCGCGTGTCTGCATTATTCAAGGTTATTAATAATAAACATGAATTATAATCAATGTGCAACAGAGTGAAGTGGTCTGGGGGGTCTGGCTACGTCACTTGTCTAAAAAATTTTCTGCATATATGCAATTATACGTGCGTGCACTACCACCACAGAAATGACTCTCGTACTCGCGTAATTGTAATTCGAATTAGCTAACAGGCAGATATAAAGGGGCACGCATGGCATAACTACTTATAATAATCATTTAATAACTGCATATAAAGCAAGAGACTACTACTCGTACGTACATGTTTCGATATACATCACAACTGCTCCTTTCTACAACAAAAGACAGACTTACGCAACAGAACATAAACTCGGTACGAAAACTAGGAATGTAATGTGTAAGTGTAACTGGTTGATCGAGTAGCAGTATAAAATTAGCTGCTGCATATAAAAAAAGAGAAGTGAAAAAAATGAAAGTTGATGATTGGCCTAGTAATATGAAAACATCCACTTATTTCTCGATTAGGCACATTAAAATAAAGTATAATAATAATATTACACCATTATTTTATTACTATTACCTTCTAGTAAAGGTTGGTTAGCATTGATAGGGATGATGACGGATGATGATGATGGTGATGATGTGATGACTGACTAACCAAAAAAAATGAAAGAAGGATCAATGCTATAATACTATCACTCGCACAAAGTGTTTTTGATCAAACGGGTTTCATTATTATATTCAGCTCGAAGAACAATTTGGGTTCTACCCCGTGCAGATTTTGACGAGCCGTCGCGTCATCACACAAACTCAAACGACCGAAACGCAAAACGCAGTCCTCTTTTCTCTTTTCCCTTTTTCTCATCACACAGATACAATACGACGTAATAGTGTCTAGTCTAACATATTATCTCTATTGAAAGGGCACTTTTTTTGGAGCAACTGCTGTGAATATGTTACAACCATAAAAGAACTACTACCACTTCCATTTATTCCCCATAGTTTTTTTTTCGGAAATTATGAAAAGATTGCTTAGCCCAGTGGAAAATTTTCTGGCGACAGACGTCTCAATTACAACGTTGCCACTTCACCTTCACAAGGGGGAAAATGGTTGTGTGGGGGATTCCAGTGAAATCCAATCTGACTTACTGGGTGACTCTGACTCACAGTGAATGGGAATCAAATGAAGGATAATGACACCCCAATGACTCCCACCTACCCCTGCCAGCCAGCCAGCCAGCCAGCTTCAGCTTTCAATCGGGTCGCCTGGATGTACCAGAGGGAGGACGAGCTTGTCTCACATTCAGAAGAAGAAAAATCAAATTTTCGGTATTACTTCGTATTCCAGACATATACTTCTCACCTCGAGGAGGAGGGCGCAGACAGAGCAGAGGAGAGAACTCACTTGAATGCACTTATAACTGCTCTACTCCACCCTAGCTCTGCCTGCTTCGTGAAAAATTAAAAAATATTAGTAGTGTGGCCTTTCTGCTCTCCCACTCAAGTGCACCAAGGAACGGGAACGTGGTGAGCCTTGTAAAAGTGCTTCCATTTCTACTCATAACACCAGTATCCATTCATTATATATACTTAACTGGTCACGCAGCCTGCTTGGAAGAGCAGAAGAGCTTCTTCTTTTTTTCAATTTTATGGCAAGAGGTAATTTCGCCACGGTTCAATTTTATGCTCAACATAATGTGGATACTTGCCATTTTTCCAGACGTGCTAAATGAATCCAAGCACATGACATTCAAACATCCATCAATATTCCAGGAAAATACCAAATAATGGCATTCACTCCTGCCTTCCTGATGCTTTGCCCTAGTTCACCGCTCTCGATCACGAAAAGAAAAAAAACTATAAGGTTGTGTTATGCATCATTCATGCTGTAGCTATAGGTACAGATTTTTCACTCGTCGTGGCTAGGTTTCTCCAGTAATTGCTCTCCTTTTATTCGCCTTCGCCACCTGCATTGTTTACTGAAAAGAAAGGAAAATCCTTTAAAACCGTTATGATGACTTTTCTCCCTTGAGCCGGGTATTTCCATCCAGCCCCTGAAATCCAAACCCGGCCACGTTCCTTCCCAGCCAGCGCGTTCTCCTTATAAATTCAAGACGTGAAGCGTGATGAGACGAGAAAATGAAGTTGGATGAAAGAGCAAAGTTATAATAATAATACAAGTAAGGCGTAGGCACACATTCTTTCTTGGAGCGCTCATGATATGAAAATTAAATTGGAAGGTGGGAGCAAGCAATATATGACAACTCGAGCTGGAAAAGGCTTATATAGAATTATGTGTCACTACTGCCTCTACAAAAGGCTTTTCTCCGGGGCTGGCACACTTTATATATACCAAGCACTCTCTGCTGCTCATTTAATATGTCGACATAACATCGAAACTCTGTTGGATATACATATTGCAAATTGTTCACTTGTAAACTTGGACAACATGCAAATTTGAAAGGAGGATTGCGAAGGCCTACCGTCGCCCAAATGAACAATTTAGTAGACTTAAATAGAAAGCCGATTAGAATAAAAAAAATATGTACAGGAAGATGGTGAGGTAGTATTATATAGTTTGTTAGCGTTATATCACCAAAACGTCTTCACCGGTATCGATCTAATATCTAATATCCTCTTTCGGATCCTCCTCCTCCGGAGCTCTAGTTTGTGCGAAGGAGTTAAGAAAAAATCCATTTTCGTTCATGGCGAATTATGCGGATGATAAGCATAGATATTATTATGTTTCTATATACGTACCTATAGTTTAGTTTAGTTCCACGTTCGATATTGATAAACACTTCAAACCGGTGACAACCCTCTCTATGTCAGTGCAAGAGTAGCCCAAGGACTCTCTTTCGCAAGCTCTACCAGAAAATCTATTCAATGATAATCACGTCGAAGAGCCCATTACAACAACTTGCTATATTATCATTTCCTCAGTTCAAACTTCCATCCAACACTTTCAGTTGTGTAACATTTCGTACTTAGTTATCCATTCCATTAGTTCCTCCTACTACCTACAAGCAATTCCAACGACACGACACGTCACACTCTTCCTTTTATTTACATTTACAACTTATAACCACACAAGACAAGACGCAATGTTGCATGCAACACAGTTACATATTTCACGCAACGGTAGGTCGAATTTGAATGTCACAAGCTCAACTGTCGCGTTCCATCATCATCCGTGTGTAGTAGACTAGCCTACTAGAGCAGAGAGTGACTTCAATTTGACCGAGAGGAAATGAATGAAGTCGTTACACGTAGGCAATATTAATGTGGACGTTAGGTACTTTCCTATTATTCTCCAGTCTGATGATGAGTGAGTTTTTATCCTACGTCAGTAAGTAACTGCCTTATCAAACCCCCAATTCAACGTGTCATTCCTAATCTGCCGTGCCTTTTACATGTGGTTGCTTGTTGTCCGTTACATTAATACTGATACGTAAACCACCATCCACCACCGCACCGATAAACTTGTCCAATCCTTGAACAACCTCTTGAATCGCATGATGACACTAGACTGCCAAGCAATAAAAATAATACTGTGGTATCATATCGACCAAGTAAAGTTCATCTGCCTCCTCTGCTCCCCCATTCTCCCTCATTTCACACTTCAAATAAGTAGTCGAGGGACAATAAAATAACATGTGGTATCAACCCTCAGTTAGCGCATCATCAGTAAATAATGTTCTACCTCAATAAAACAATTTAGATAGTGTGTCCACGGACGACACTCATGCAGTACACGTTAAAAATATACACACATAACCTAACATCCTTGTTTAAAAAAATACTCTGCAAACACATAACGTTGTTGAATGAAAATCAAACTCCAGGAAAAAAATGTTTGACAGGAGGTTATCATATCAGAGCGTCATCTGCATTATACGGCACTACACCTGCGCTGCTGCGCTGCTGATATCATGCAATGCCATTGAACATGTAAAACTTGTTTCAACAGATTATAATAAAAACCAGCCACAAAGGCTTCCTTCAACAAATAATTCACGTTCGTTTGGTCATTATTATCAATTTTCCCGTACTAATTCACCTATGTCTTCTTTTTTTTTTGCAGGAAAACGAAAATACGTATGCGTATGCGTAAATGCAATATATATATGATCTTAATGTATGCTCATTTTCTTTTGCTTAAGGTTATATTACATTCAACATTCTACATGCTACAACAAACAATAACCCAAATCGCACAGGGTTCATTGCAAAAACTATACACACACTCTATACGCCTGTGGTTTTTTACAAACGAGAATAAAAAATGAATGGAATAATGTGATATTCCCTTCCCTCATTACAGCGCTCTTGCATGCATTAAACCTGACTTTTTACGCATTTCTTCATTGAACCTTACAGTCAGTCAGCCCGAGTAGTAGTAGTAGTAATACCAATGTACCAAGTAATCTTTCAATTTTGACGACTCACTCGAGTTTCCATTTCAAAATGAAACTGCATCCAAAATCCAACAAAACACCTCCACCACCACACAGCAAAGCCTATACCCATCTCATGAGGCAGTACATAATCTCCTCGTCTATATTTCGCTTAACTGTTTAAGCCTACACCTTCAATAAAAAATATCATGATTATTTTCAACATTTGCATTACACTACAAAAAATCCCCATCATACAGCTACTTACAGACGTACACACGGATCTGCATTAATTTCTATTTTTCGACAGAAAAAAAAATTAACTGCACCGTACTAAAATATTTACCAAAGCAAAGAGGCAACCAAAATGAGTGAATTCTTTTCATCCTTTTCCATCTTATTATTACAACCCTGTGTGTACAAAAAAAAATTCCTCAATGGCTCCCACAAAAATCCCAAAAGAGTGTGAATGATGAGCATGAAAAAAGTGAGTAGTAGTATATATTCAGAAGGAGCGTAGTGCAGGAGCAGCAGCAGCGCAGAGATGTGCAGCATTGTGAAAAAAAAAATAATCCACGAGCATATAACACAGCCGACCGACCGACGAGGATATATTCCAATCAAATCACCTATCAACAGAATAAATCAACAATGAACCGTGCACGTCCAAATGAATCTCCTTATTTCATGCATTTTTCTTCATCCCCTAACAAACTTGCTGCAACAAACTGCAAATGTACGCATGCATTGCATTTCGCACAACGCTGCACCACATCATCATCATCATCATCATCATGCTTGAATGAAATACATGAATAATACATACGATATGTGTGTACCAAGCTAACAAGGATTTTATACTTTTTTAAATAAAAAAAATACAGAGTTTGTTTCTTCGTACTATACGTACTCCCCGTACGCAAAACTTTTAGCTTTCGCAGATGAGATTACCTATGTTTTAAAAAAAAAACGTTCGCTAGGTATTTACGTAGGTTCGTCGTCATGAGCATGAGCACACCATAGTAATATTCCTCAATACGGATGTTACTCCGAAAGTAGTAAAAAGAGTGTGTTGGCTCTCAGTATATATGCAGAAATATGAAGCTCATCATATCATCATCATCACCGTTTTACCAAGAAAAAACCATGAGACCTATTTGTTTGAGAGAGGAGAGAGAAAAAGTAAAAATCATTGGTTCGTGTACTGCCTCCTCCCTTTTCGATAAATATTGATTTGATGATAGACTTTTAGTGAGACTGAAATTAATGCTTCGAAAATGTGTTCGAACCCCGTGTATAGACATAGTGGTACATCAGTCAGCAGCGCTATATAATCCATATATTTATTATCTACAGCAGCTGCGATCCTGATATACGCGTTACAAGTTTAAAGGGACGTATGTATATCTCTATATATCTTGTATTTTTTATCATTAAATAATAACCATGGCTGAGTCCTCACTGCAAAACACGATGGTGGATGGATGAATGAAAAATGCTGTACAACGGCAACGGCAGCGGCCTGCAAAAACGGAACTTGGAAGAGGTAAAAAATATAGAATAATAATAATACGAACATCAAACCACCAAGAGAATTCAGGCAGAGGTGGTTGGTTTCAGTTTTTAGGAAAATCCCCTCGTCTCAATCTCAATATGTACAAACCTCCTGTTTCGCGTTTCGCGTGTTTAGCTACGATAATCCTCCCTGTCTACTACAATGGGATTCCTCGAGGAGAGGGGATCGATAAATATGGAATTTTTACGGTAGGATGACGACGTCTTTGGTAAGCTGTCTAGGTAATGAATCTGGGAATGAGATCAGCAGCGTTTCCTTGGAAAGGAACAACGTACGTCGTGTAAATAATAAATCAATCCTGCCAATTGAAGCAAAAACAAACAGCGAGGGAAAGCGGATATGTAGTAATGCGCCCATTTGACAACGATTGTTTTCAATTTTTTATTTATTTATTTATTTATTTTTTTTTGCATTCTTACCTTTACCTTTTTCCCATGCTCATGCATTATGCATCTCAGAGGACGTGTAAATGAAGAGAAAATGCAAAGTAAGTAAATCTTCGGAAAAGTACTTGCACAATGGAAAAGTACATTCGTAATAATATTCGTATTCGTATATGAAGAGTATAATGTAATGCCAATAATATCAGAGTGTGTGGCTGTTGTACTCGTCTTTGTTCATTAGATATATGCAGTATGCAGTGCTGTCTATCACAATAACAATTTTGCTGCTTGATGATGACTCCTGCGCTGACTAATATATATTTTGCATATGACGGTAATCCAAAATCCAACTAACCTTTAACCCATCATCATGAGTCATCAGAGGAAACTGAACATGGCATAATAAAAAGTTTTATTTCTTTCATCAATTCCTTTTATGAATTATCATTGCTACGACGACGGATGGAGACAAAAGAGTGAACACATAATACAAAATCAAAAAATATAGTTGCATTACTGCAAAGAATCCCTTTTGATTGATTAGGTTCTTTTTAGGAGCATTCTTTCTGCAAATGTAAAATATCATTTTTTGCATTAAAATCAATGCCACCACCACGCCGTGGCTGTACCATTATGTAAAAAAATCTGAATGATGGACATGGACAAGTAACCAATTTGTAACACAAAATATAGCACATTGCTACCACCACACACCGTCATCTGTCATTCATCCTGAGATGATATAATAGTTTTCATTTTCATATTATTCTCATGCACATCACTACCATCAGCATCAGCTGCACAACTAACACGTTTTTCATTCCCTCATACTATTTACTTTGAGCAGTTTAAGTGATTTTGCACTTTTCAACTGAACAAACAAAATAAGTATACATATTATATATATCATCATCCATCTATGAAAATTACCATATTGCATGCGGTGCGGTTTCATATATTATCTCTAAAAAATGCACCAGAAAATGTATTTGGTTGTCTACCATCCGCCATCATCAGTTATTCATAAATTAGGTGGTTGTGTAGTAAACGTAGACGAATGAAGCATGGCATGCGAAAGTGAACTTGATACCTTGACATCGACACCATTCTTATACTAGCTCAGCTTCTTAACATTGACATACCCTTTATAGATGCATCAATTGCTCCAAGAAAAGTCTCTTGAGTAGTAGTAGAATCCATTCTAAATGTGTCCTTTTTTATCGGCATCACGCAAATACCCATGCAGCATAGCAGAAGAGAAGAGAAAGAGAAAAAAAAAATCGAAAGTCGACTTCAATCCTGCAATCAATTTTTCAGTCATTAATTTCATGTGACATGTGACGTATTGATCTAACTAGTCACTCGGAAGAAAATTGTACGCGTATTTCTGCTTTAGGTCACAAAACTAAACTAATTCATTGAGGCAGCCAGCCCATGCTGCACTCCATTTTACTCAAATTGCACAAGCTAAAAAAAAGTTACACATTATGTTAAGACAAAATGCACTGACAAAAAAAAACATAAAAAACGAGTAAATTTTGTTCAGACATAGAACTTGAGTCGACTTTAGTGAGAGAAGAGAAGTAAGTAGTGCTATATAACAGCCAGCAGCAGCACCACATAAAACACACAACATTCAAGGTCTTATCTTCTCGGACTTGTGTAGATGGATATAGTCAAATATCAGCAAAAAAAAACTTTCATCGAAAGAGAGAGAGAATAACACTAGCAAACAATACACACAAAAGCACACATAGCCCATGCAATAAGAAGGTTCCCAAGTACTTTGCTGATAAATCAGAGAATGACAATCAGAAAATTGCATTCATGAGCATAAACACTAGCTAATCCACACACAAAGTTTTTTTCCCATTTAGTCTTGAGTCCTGATGCTGTTGTCAGTTAGACAGCAGTCCAACTAATTTGTGTCCACTAAATAACTGATGAGATGGGATTGCTGGGCTGCTGTAGTTAGGTAAGCCATTTTTTACCTCGTTTTATCTATACTCACACACATGATTCAAGGTTTCTTCAGACTTATTGGTTGCCTACCATGAGTCGCGCTTGTTGCTCCCTTGTGCACAAAAACTTTACTGAAAAGCAATCCCATGTTAACTGCAAACTGCAATTGTAAAAAAAATGTGTATCATAAATCTCAACGTAAAATTGTGGATTGGCAAGGAGAAGAAAAATGTGCTCTCCTGTAATAGAGTCGCTCGCTAGTCGCTGTAAAGACTATTATCAATTATGAATGATGTGATATACATACTACGGGGGGATTGGTGATGTGTGTGATGATGGTGTGGTGTATGGCGTATCGTATCCTACCAAGCAATTCATAATAATACAAGCTTGCGTCCTAAAACTGGCTATAAAAATATCGTAAATCACTTTGTGTCTTGTGTCCTTTGATATTCCTCCTAAACTTTTTACTAGTAACTAAGGTAGAGTATATTATAATATGCAGAAGTAAGATGAAGAATGTATTCAAAAGTACTTCCCTTTTGTGCTCCCTGGTATAGATATATCATAGAGATGGTGATGTGATGGCGATACAAGACGCATTGATTTTCCACACAAGTATAATGGCGATGACTTTGTAAAATGAATACTAATAATAATGCTACCAAAGGATACTATGTACTACTACTACTCTCTTGAGATACAAACTCAAGTATTCCATTTTACTTTTTAAAATAATACATTTCCATTTCCCTTCCAACCAACAACCCACACTTTTTGTAAATGATTCAAGATCCCAGAGAAGATACAACGTGACGGGGAAAACTGATTGAAAAGGTTTCAAACTCCATGGAAGACAGCTTGCAGAAAAAATACCACAGCGCTTTTAAGATCATGATCATCATCATAGAATAGAGGGAATAAGCACCACCATCAGAGCAAAAATATTGAATGACTATTTTGGACCGTAGTCAAGATTCCTACGAGTATAAACGCCGTAAATACACACAGTACATAAATCCTTCCTCAAGAAATAATGTAGCCGCTATCATCATCACAAGCACAAAATGTGCATTCTCGTAACCTTCAATTTGCTTGTGAAATGTTCCTCCTGCCATTCCATTTTTCATCTTTTTGGTCAGTGAAAAAAAATGAGTGAGCACAGGAAATGGACGTACGTAAGTATGCAAAACAGGATGCAAAATTTTTCATTTTTGGATGGCTGGAGAGATAAATCCACTTTAGACTTTCAGTTTAGTTAGGCTAGTCAGCAGACCGCACAGTAGCGGAAAAGGTGTTGCGTTGCTTGAACGGAATTCATGTTTTTCAAATGAGGGACATTATTTTTTTTTAAAAAAAACCTATTCTCATTCTGTCTAAAACATAATGATAGAATGGTATTTTATCACAAAAAGTTCCACATCCTTTACATACTGGTACATTATAAGTATTTCAGTATTTCTCAAGAATGAATTTTTAAGCGGTTCAACTACCTACTTGTAGTACGTATGGATGGTGTACGTACAACCTACAAAAACTGATGAGATGCAAATAAGACTTCCATTGACGAAAAAGGATTGCTGAGCGACAACCAGCCACCAGCTCTGCAAGCAACCCTATTAATTATCAATGTGCACATCCAACCAACGAAACCCAATCTATATTTACCTTTACGCAAGTTTACAAGCAATTAACATGTGAAAACAAGAGGCCAACATAATAGTCAACAAGACAACAGGCTCGTGTGTGTGTGTGCGCGCAACAATTCATTCATACGCATGTTTGCATTATTTTTTTTATTCATTGCGTATGCAAGTAAACACACACGAGCCCTTTAACATACTCACTATTTCCGTTAAGTGTCGTCCTCATGGCTGCATTGCATGCATTCTATATAATAATATGGGGACGTAGATAAGTGTTATACGTGGGTGCTATGGCGTCTATTTTATAAAAATCCTACAAACAAAGCCACATGAAGTATGTGTGTCAAAAACAAAGTTGGTAAGCTTCAATTATCACATATATATGTCTATTCAATTGTCATTATCATTTTGCATGCTGAAGAAATCCCTTTCTTGCGTTGCGTTTTGTGCACCACCGCTTCTTCGTAGAGATACGTCCGGCGACCCACATGGTGGACAAAAGTGTGTGTGTACACACAGTTGTGAGAACAAAACGTGACATTTTCCGTATCCACTGATTACTTCTTGCCCCGCTCCTAACCCTGACATATCTTTTAGCACATTAGCAAATGCGCTAGCTACGTGAGCATACACAAAACTACTTATTTTCCCTTTGTTCGTAATAGCAGGGGATTTAATGGGCTGCATTGCTGCTGGTGACTTGACCAAGTAATGCAAAAATGAAGCCAGTGGAGTACTACTACCATAAATCAGATCAGTTATTCACATTAGCGCAACTGTGGTAAAATGGGTATAATATGGATACAAACAACAGACTTAAGTGTATTGCATTGCAAAAAAAATAGTGGCATCAATTTCCATATAGTGTCCACATCGCATACCTGGCGGCCTACGGACGGACAGTCAGTATACATAATAATATATCAGCAATCAATTCCATATTAGGACAGCATCAGCTAAATATGCAGTGTCAAAAGTTTCATCATTCCTTTTTAGCCAGACCGGTTGGTTGGTACTTGTTGGCAAAGTAAACAGGCAGGAAAAATCAAATGATATATGCATTCACTGTCTATGTCTCACCCCCTCACAACATGCAAAATAACTCTCTCTGCTGCAGCACTACTGCTCGAGTGAATTAGGAGAGGTGGAAGGAGGTGAAGTCGTCAAAAGAGGAAAAATGGAATTAGTGTGCTGTACAATAATCGTATCATCTTATTTTGCATGTGCACAAAGAGCTGAGAGCAATAATGCATGCATGGCAATGAAAATGTGACAAGGGAGGGCCAAAGGACACGACGGCACATGGTATTAAACGGATTTTAAGCTTGAAACAAGTATTTACGTGGTAATTGTCCACCCAGGCAAGATGAGAGAGGTAAGGTTAATTTGGCAGGCTTTATTGTTAAAAAAAATATGTGTCAGTCAGCTTTTGTATGCACAAAAACACAGAGTTTTATTTTGCAGACTGCAGACAGACACAACCCTGATTCGTCCATATTATTACACTACTGCCAATAAGTCAATAAAATAGTAAGTACAATAAGTAATGCGATTAAAAATGCTCACGGATTCAAAAGAGAATGTTTTTGCTCCTCTGCTGCAATAAAGCAGTCCATAAAACTAGCCCTTTCATGGTCAAACGAGAATTTAGCCTGCAAGGTTTTTGCCTAAGAAGAAGACGAGAAAGAAGTTTGGAGTACCGACGAGACGGGAAAATCGCAGATTTACTTTTGTAAGCAATCTACTGCTACTGCTGGTGCTGCTGCTGCTATTTTAACAATACTCGGTAGTTAGGCACGCTCTTCTCCCAAGTAAGCTTGGCACAAGGAAAAGCCCGGAGCCACTTACATCGTGAGTCCTGTCCTAGTCCTCGTAGGGATGCAATGCAATAACAGCAGCGTCAAGCGTAATTAATGCAATTAGATAGTCGGAAAGGAGCAAGTAAGTGATACGAGGAAAGAGGGTCTCCTCTCCTCTCCTTGCTTGTTCAATTTAGACCGAGTTCATTGTTTTTTTATTGTACCAGAAGCATGAGCACGCGGAGGACTCGACTAGAGCCACATTTCTGCTGCTGCTGACTGCCGATTGCATGAAACAATTGTCAGAAAAGAAGCCCATCCAAAGACAGAGTGCATCCGTATTATTTTTTTCTATTCTTTTCTTCTACATCATCATGAGTTTAGCCACATCATCATTCTAACCAGTACTATTGTACCTTGTTTTGTCGGCAAAATATATATATATATATATATATAAGTATATTGTAGTTTGTAGTGTCAAAATGTATCATTTTCCCGACTTTTTCATTTATAAATTGTCACGATGATGATGAGTGTGTGTAGTCAGCTCACCAAAAGCGACAGAAAGGCAAGCCACATGTAGCAACAGCGTCAAGCTCTTCGGGCTGTTTAACAGATGAGCAAAGTGGTAGCTGCACAGCAGCAGCAGCGGTTGTGTACAAAGACGAAGAAGAAAAAAGAAGACGAATAGGATTTTGCTGACTCCTCGTGACTCGTGACCCCAATTCCGAATATTAGACATTTTGACTCGAAAAAACACGCAATCTGCACTCACGCTTTTGGCATTAAACTGGCTAACTGCGAGCAGTGAGAGAGAGAGAGAAGAGAAGTTTGTGAAGTTTTGTCAACATGATTGTACTCTAAAGGCAGATAAATCACAGGCTTCTCTTCACAAACTGAAAGCTCCTTATTCAAAGCCCTGTTAGTCCAACGGCGTGTAAAGTGAGGGTTGTGATTGGGGTGATGATTGATTGATAATTAATTTATTAGTCGTGCAACAAAGCAAAGCCTTTCCTTTTTAGCGATGTCGTTGGTTGTACAACAGTAAACCCCATTTAAACATGCTGAATGAGTCGACTGAATGTCGAATCACTTTTCTACATCCCAGAGGCACTGGAGGATGACGTGATACACATGTTATACAAAATCATCACATGACGACTATTAAAAACCTCGTCAAGTACTTATATAGCCTCGTTCATCCTGGAAAAACCACGACAGCTAAACTCTCATTATGCAAACATCAAACCCTATATTATAATCGTGTACAAATCGTAATCAGTCATTACGGTATTATATTTTAGTATATGAAGATATTTAGTTAACAGGACCGGCAGGAGCATGGCAAATCATCCCCATCACCTTCCCTAGTCAATTCCCTGATTTTACGCTAACTCAACCTCTCCCTCATCGTCAGAGATAACTTTTTGATACGCTTTAGAGCAGCACATTATGAAAATAGGAAACAACAAAAAAAAAGTTGGTAGTAACGGCGTATCTACTGCTTTGATCGTGCATAACAGGAGAGGAGGGATGCAAAAAAAATCGTTGTTCGCTTTAAAGTCCAACTGCAACCTTAGCAAATTATTATTGATATACCTATTATTATACACTATATTGTAATAATAATAACAACAGTAGCAAAATTTATTATGCCAAACATCAACTTCATTCACCTCTCTTGGAATTCACGCGAGTACACAAATATTATACAATTTACACAAAAGAGAGACTGAGAGGAGCATTACCTATTATCATTTCAGAAAACGTTGCACGCCCTCATCTCATGCATCGCCCTATCCTAATGGGTTGCCGTGTGATGATGTACTTGAATTTGAATGACTGTACAAATAATAAAACGCTTGTTCAATCTCATTTTCAATCACTCCTTTTATCAACATCATCCATTCAACACTGCTAAACTTTTTTTTCTTTCGCAGAAGTAGTGTGCCATGCCATTATTATTATTATTATTATTATTATACTTCCATACGTTTAATGTAGCAGCAGCAGAGCGCCGCGTGCATGACCGTACCTGACAAAACACAAATTTTGCCTGAAATATTGATATTGTTTTTTTATCGAGGTTTCTTATTTGTGACAGGTATTATGTACAAGGGCATCACGTAATATTTACGGTGACATTATTAGTTCCAACCAACCTAGAACTACTAACTATAAGCTTTTACCTCACACACACTCACGACGATATTATGATGCAATATAAAAACCGTGCACCATGGTTATGGTAATAATGATATCGTTTGGTTGAACTTTGCATTTGGGAAAGAGGGACTAACTGCCATGTCTCAATTATGCATAAATACCTACCTATATACACCACCAATATATAAGTACTCTCTTATAAACATACAAGTAAACGACAAACCCAAATTACTAACAAAACCATATCGCCTTGTGCGACATCAAAATTTCCCAAGTCCTCTTACACGTGTTTAAGTTCAACTCTCTACTAACCAGCATGCAGTGTTCTCCTCCAAATGTTTTATCGTTTTTATGATCGAATTCACTCTCGTGGCGAATTGCGTGGCTAGTTCAATCGCATAATCACCCTGTTGGCATATATTTGCCTTTAATGGCTAGCCGGTGAAATGAGGGGAAAAATTGCAAAAATTTCGGTCACAACCATTACAATTCAAGGGTACTACTTGTAGTCGAGTGAAATTGGTTTGGAGAAAGTGTTTATTGCATGTATATGACATTCAGTGATTGTGAGAGGAAGTAGGGTAGATAAATAAATTGTGCTATTAGAACGCCCCCGTTCTCTTCTTTATTTTTTAAATTTTCTTCCAAAATGAAGTCACTCTAACCGGTGAACTACATGGAATAATGAATAAAATAATAAATTGTTGTAAAGCCAAGGGTCTCCGAAAGTAATTTCCTCCTCCTTTTACAAACTTCCTCTTGTGAATCCAAACTCCACTTTTGTATTCCTAATCCAAACACCAAATCCGCCTCCGTCCGCAAGCTGGAACGTTCATACTGGCAAGTCTTTTCAAGTACTTTCCTAGCAGAAATTTCATAGTTTGACATTTCATGGTTCATTTTGATAAAATACATAAATGAGCACGGAGAAGGAGAAGGACTGGATTAACTCAATAACAGAAGAGCGTTAGACTGGAAGTTCACTAAAGTTGGATTTTTCACAACTGCGGAATTGAGTTGAGACAGGTCGTTGTGAATGTTCAAACTTGTGCAAATATTATTTCAAACGGCGACACTTTGTTTGAACATCTCTCCATCCAATAATTGATCGTTTACATCTATCTAGTTCAACGTTCCTTTGCCCTTGACAGTACAAAAGACTAAACAAATACTGTATAATATTGCGCGACTGCTTGCTTACACGTGGCACAATGCAATATTATGTTCCATTTCCATATCGACAGGCTATTTGAATGCAAGTATTATTAATATGCAATAATGTGTTAGCCCAAATATTAGAAAATTATGTGATGTACGGCAATAAATGATACGTCGAACTATCCAATTACTCATCATCACCGGTCAAATGCTTTGGATTGGACATGATGATATTGATATAGTGCATTGGACGTTGCTCGATCTTTAACAATTCGTATTTTTATTAAAACGCAGTGAATTACTAACTGTTACACGCTCTGATACGCTTTTCATGCATGTTGTGCAGGGCATATTGCTTAACTAATACCGTAAATGTCACTGACTTGCACAAATCCACTAGATCAGTACCCAAACGTGATTGATTGCACAATGTGGGGAATGACTTATTGGAAAAATATGATATTATGGCAATCTCCTCCAAGGAACAAGGAAGTTTTCACACAGAATGAATAACTACTAACTAACTACCGTTATTGAATGTCAGTCAGTCAGTGACGACGACATACTCCAACGCAAATCTACTTCTTCCATCCAACCCCAAATAAAAATGATCGAATTTCCACATGCAAACTAGACACTCCATCCACACAGAATGTCTTAGATTTGAAGACATTAGACACTCGCTATGGGGTTTATTATTATTATGAAATTTTTGGGAGCTTCTATATATTATGTAGTGAGTAGTGGTTGGTTATTGCATGTCTTGGGTTTACATATTGCAGATTGCAGATTTTCAGCGCACGCAACCTAACCGTGTAGCCATAGCCGCACGACGACGATACATTCTTTTTATTTAACAACATGCCGGATAGCAGCACTTTCAGTAGTTTAAAATTATCTTTGAGCTCTCTGTACATGTTTTTGTAAATGTTAAACTGTTATCATATACATATATATAAAGCAACCAACAATTAAACTTAATTTCAAGGATAATTACACGTCATAATCGGCAGTCTGCAGACATCATACATCGTTATCATTATTATAATAACAGAATAATGAGTAACAAGCAATAAAGTAATGGTTATGGTCATATGAAACTGGTAAGATCTTTCAAACTTTCTACATAAACCAGGCCTAAAAAACTGAATCTATAACTCTGGCATATGAGAGTATATATGGACAGTGTCATCCGTCATCATCATCATGATCATCATTCAGAACTCATAAATGACATTAGGGCAAAATAGCTATACACTTTTAGCATTATTGCAACTATGATGATGCTGATGAAGGGAGCCAAAAAGAAGGTTTTCAAACAGTCACCGAGAGGGTCAACTCACATTATCAAACATGATATTTAGCATATGTTTTAACGCAACCTTATAATTTAGACCTTAACCTAATGAATTAGATATTAAAGGTTTACTTACGACAGCCCTTAAAGATACGTGAATTCCAAGTCATCCCATTTAAATACTTTTGAAACTTGCCCGTCACCCCGTTAGATATATATGTATATTAACAAATGGCAAGGCAGCAAGATAAACTTGATTGTTCAACAAGTCACAAGTGGATATTTTATTAGGATATTTTTGATTGAACACTGATTGAATCACTTTTGATTTCATGAAAAATCCTTCAAAATATTAATACATATCCACCACGGGACGGGAACTATATATTTATGTTGTACTTCACAAGAGTAATTCGTTTATTTTAAACTTTGCTCCAAGAACAACTCCAAAAAAAACTAAACTTTGTAAGTATTATAATTACCTATTCGTTTACACTATTTGTTAAGGCAGTTCGATTTTAACCGTCACGCACGTCACACGTGGAAAAGCTTACAAATTAAATGACATGTTGTTGGCTTAATGTTCTATTATAGCAGCTTAACACCGCTGGATTTAACTACGGAATCACACACGAGCTAAAAACAACTAAATAAAGAATTAAAACCTTTCTTTCTATATTCTCCGGTATCATATAATATATAGTTTTTATTATTCGTACGCTGAAACTCAAATGATATTTACTATTTGATGAGGAAGAAATAAGCACACATTTGATATACCCACAAACTGTAAGGCTCCATTTGTATGAAACTCTTGGAAAGTGTCCCTATATTTGTAACGGTATTTGTACTAATGTCTACAAAATACTATATACTTATGCTTTGTTCAGGCCGTCACCTGCTTCAACTTGTCATTCCCGAGATGCCTGTTCAATAATCGACAAAAAATATGCTGTTCCTGGATCTATACTCCATAACATGCACATTTCCATTAATTTTTGTAAAACTTTTTCCCGATTAAATGTTTTAAAAAAAAAGTCGGATGCTGTGCTCAGCCTTTCTTTGTTCGTATTATTATTATTATTATTCCATTATTATTATTGCACTGTAATCTCTCCATCCAACAACTCTTACATTAGTCATTAGTAGGATAATATTACAGACTTTCGGAGGATTTGCAATTTACACATCTATACGTTTTGTACGCACCTGGACGCTAGACGACTATATTCAATATTTATTATTAGTATTATTGTCCTCCGCATACTCAAAAACTTTCCAGTCACGACCCTCCAACTGAAATATTTCACAAAACGGAAAACTCTCCAATCTCAGTCATCATAATCAGTGTTGCCATTTCAATTTTCCACACATTACTTTATGCGCCACCTCCATGCATCCTCCATAAATGTCAACTCTCTCGCTCACCCTCCCTCCCTCCTGTCACTCGCAAAACAATGTTGTTTTCCTCACTTGCGTTTTTAACTAAAAAATAAAACGCACGTTGCGGAGTATGATGACACCCTCCAAACAAAAAGGCCTTGTGTTCGTTACCCGTATTTACTTTTGCTCCGGTCCGCTCACTCGCTCACTCACTCACTCACTCCATTCCATGGAAATTTATAATGTTTTTAGTCTGTCAAAAAAAGAGGAGAAAAAAATTGTGGAGGAACTCTTAGTGTTATTTTTTCCTCTCTCTCTCTCTCTCTCTCTCGCACAACCCACACGACACACGGTATCACGGTATACACATGAACTGTAGTAGTACAGCAATCATCATCCTGAATATCATTGTTAGCCAGAATACTACACAAGAAAAGAAATACACGACGACGACGAGAGCGACGACGTCTAGCCCGCAAAACTTGGTATATCATCCGGTGAGGGAGATTGTGTGAGGACTAAAACCAATAATAAGAGAAGTAAACAGTGTCTGGGTTACCAACATGATAATATTGCATTCAACAAGACAGATTGAGGAGCACACTGAATGAGCAGCACAGAAAATGTGCATGAGATGAGAAGTCTCTAGTAATAGCAAAATATACTTATATTAGTGGAGGAGCCCGAGCCCCAGCTCTTTCAATGCTTTTAAGGTTTGGTTCATATCATCATTGCATTGCATATTGCTGCAAAAAAGGGGAAAATGAAAATGTGCAAAGGCAGGCAGGCAGAGAGAAGGGAAGAAGGGAGCCGAGCCTCATGTTATGTTATATACTAGTTTGCCAATTGTAAATGATCCAAAAGTAACTGGTGTTGGGTTGGTGTATGTATGTACATCCACATTTAAAAAAAGGATTGTTTGTTTGCTAGTAATAGTAGTAGTAATAATAATAATGGTGATGATAATTTTCAGAAGAATAGCTTATATATAATGATTAAAAAGTGTATTGCATTTTGCATCATCGCATCATGCATATTACTGCATTATAAGGATCGGAGAGGACGACGGATGGATGGACAGAGAGAGAGGCTATTTTGTGGATATATAATAATGCATGGCATGATGTTTCCTTCTTTTTCTTTTTTGGTGGATGGTGGTTTGAATATTAAGATGATACATATGGGATTTTAATGTATTGGAGATAGTGTGGTGGTGGTGCATGGTGGTGCGGTGGTGTGGTGTGGTGGTGGGTAACAACAAGGCTAAGGCATGTGTTATGAAAAATGTGAAGGTGGCTGTGGCTGCTATGCTGCTAAGCTGTACCACTATGCGCTACATATTACTATGTATAATACTGCATTTTGCTCTTGTAGCACGAGAAACAGTAAAAATACATATATGCATAATATATAAGAGAATATGAGGAGACTCTGGCATATTTGGGAAGAGGGATGAGAATTGTGAATGTATCAGAGATTCAAAGAAGTTGGAGGTGGTGGTGTGGTGGCCAGTGTGTATATGAGGAGGAAACAAGCATGTAAGTTGGTGCATGTGGAGTGTGTGTACAGACAGACAGAGAGGAGATGAATGTGAAAAAGATCAGAAAAAGATGTGTGTGTGTGTGTATGTGTGTGTGCAGGTACAGATTTTATACGGTTTGTAGGGAAAAAGCATTTAGACAAAAAAAGAGGAAGAGATTTAACTCATGACATTGTAATAAGATACGTTACATAGGCACACGGTCGGTGCGGTACGCTGGTGGTGACAATAATATGCAGCTGTAAGGGACCGGATCGCTGCTGGTACGGTGGTGGTGGGTAGTAGTGAGTGGATATATGGGTTTTTTTTGTTGGATGGATGGATCGGCATCGGACGGATGTATGGAAATGGAAATGGAAATGCGTGTCATGCCTTTTGATGGGATTTGTCTTTGTGGTTAAAGCAAAAGAGTAGAGTGGTGGTGATGTGATGATGGTGGTGGTGGTTGGTGGATGGAGTTGGACAATTTTTGGGCAGATGTTTGGAAACAAAGCCGGATGTAGGAATGCGATGGGCTTCGTTCCCCAAAAAAAGGAGAAATACAGAGCGCGTCGCGTGTGTGGAACCAGCTGGTTGAGAATTTTCGGGGAAATGTAATAATAAAATGAGAAATGCCTAGATGATTTGGTTGGGTATGGAGTTTTTTCATTAAATCGAGGACGCTAAGATGGAAAGGAGAGAGAGAGAGAGAGAGAGAGTGGAAATGAGTGGCTGGGAGGAAACGGGATAATGGAAGTGTAATAATGGAATGTGACATAAATTTGACAAAAACTGGGTGAAAGCGGATTGGAATTGGAATAGGAGGAGGAGGAGGAGGAGGATGTTTATATGCTTTAGCATGTCATCATGATGTTGAACAAGGGGAGATTAATGCAACATGCAAATTGTGAATTATTAAGGCTGCTCCTTAAGCATCCAAAATACCACTTGCTGTCAGGGACTGCTGGATGGAGACAGCGTGGGAGGAAATAAGCTGGCTAGAGGTGTGTGTATCCGCACATATTTTTAGTGTGACGACAGTTTATTGATATTTTCGATTTATTTATTGCACCTTGACATGTACGAACGAACAGGCGGTATAATATGGCACTAGTTGGAGCAATCTCATAAACTCTGATAAATGCTTTAGGTTAATGTGAGATTCCTAATTTTTTTTATGAAATATTGCAATCTATTTGGCCATCCGGTGGCAAACAGTTGAGAGTTTGAGCAACAGCTCGGACTAGATAGGTCATCGTTCCGTAGCACCCGGATGGAGCACTGTCGTAAAAGTGTTGACAAACGCTTGCAGCTCCTCCACAAAGCAAACCCGTTTCCCCGCCGGTTCCAGCTCCAGTACTACCCGTACTACTCCCTGGGCTTTCAGTTTTCTCTTTGGCACAACACAGGGTAGCGTCTCCATTGGATTTAACCTAAAGTCGAATGGGATTTAAAAAAAAAGAGAATAAGATAATCATAATATATCGATAAAAACATTCCGCACGTTTCCATCCATGGAAATGGAATATCCAATATTATTACCTGGTCTTGTAAAAATATTTTGTTGGCCGTATGAACCAGTTGTTCCACGTAGAGAATGTCGCCCAAGTAATTGGTTAAGTTATGTTCTACTACTAGAGTTAGCACCATCAACGCCTCAACAACAAGCTGTCGATATTCCGGCTGGGATATTGTATTTAAAACAGCTTCGACGCGCAACGCAAATTTGAGTTCTCCCGACGTCATCTATGTCATGAGGGAATGAAAATCGCATATTATTATGAATAATGTGACATCATGTCTGAGTAAGTTCATCTTAACAAGAAGTGGCTACATATAAACACATCAAATCAATATACCTCTTGGGTCAAGTTGGTAGACAAGACTTTTCCGTTGATCGCCAGTCCTTGACACTAAAAAAAGGAAAACAAAGCTGGTTGATATTTACGACCACTGAAATGACTTAAATCCAAAAAAAAAACAAAGCAAACTGGTTGTCCACACGTACGCGTTCGAGAATAGCCCACACTCTGGGATAAAAGCCCCTGGGAACGCGATTAAGTGCACCATCCAGCCGACGCCGCCTAAGCCACTGGCCTTGTTGTTTTTCCACATCGGATTGTTCAGCATCGCGACAGAAAAGTGTGTCAATGTGTGCCTATATTTGTCACAGGAATGTCACATTTATACAATTCATTCCATGCATGGCACAGTTTGCTGAGAAATTATGTTTAATGTTGGCAATAAACATTTCATTTACCTTGCTAACTTTGGTTGAGGCCGTTGTGATAACAGAATGGCTGTAGCTAAATCCGCTTCTTGCAGCTAGTAAAACAGCAAATATAAGGATGGTAAATTTCAATTCTATAAAGTAATTTTACATGATGTAAAATAAAATACAAAATATCGTTCCCGATTGTCCGTCCGCTTCTTGTAAACTTACATGTGCTCACAGCAAATTCCTTTCCGCTCATGATGTGATACAGCAAATTTTTCATTTCAAACGGCGATAAATTCAACAGATATTCCGACGCCTCATCTCCTCCACATTTCAAGGTCCTTGCCAACTCAGTTGCCATCACCTATAAGCCACATATTATATTTAGCATTGTCAATATATTGTATTTGATTAAATCAACGGTTTAATTCAAAAATATAAATCAACTTGAAACACTCAAGTAGCAACCTGAATGATTAGCCCAACGCGAAGGCGTAACATTTCAAGAAACAAATGGGGTTCGGTTCGAATAAACATGGCTAGGTAGACTAGTAGTTCCTGTGTCAGCATTGCTGTACTTTCATCATCTCCATATGCACTGTGAATAAGTTGCCTCAATTCAATTTCTGGAAGTGGGCCAGTTATCGTTTTCTCGTGATGTGGAGGCATCCCTACAGTAACTTGCTTTTGTCGAACTAATAAATCCGTTACGGCCTTGGCCAGATCTTCCACTCGTTTTCCCAACATTCCTAAACAGGGTCGACAGTCGACATACATTGCACATTGTTTGGTAGGGAATTCAAGGATGTACCACTTTAACACTAAATTGGATTGGACTCTTTCTCGCTTTTACCTGCACTGTGCCTGACAAGTCCCCAAAGCTTTTGTTGGCATGCCTTGTCATACAAACCCTTGAGCAAGTCCTTAACTTTGACCTCCACGTTATTGTCATCAACTCCTACAAAAATGCCAAATTATATGTGTCAAGTGTCATATCATTGGACTCATTGTAAGAAAGGTTTTGCAAGCCGCTACATCTAAATATTTTATTTTACCCGTAGGATAATCTAGACCATGTGTTGTCACTAAATAATGAAGTATATCTCCTTGCTCTTCCAAGGAGTCAGTTTCTCTCAGCATCGTGATCAATTCATCAATTTCTGTGTTTTCAAACTGCGCATCGGAAATTGTGCTGTATCCAAAATCAATAGCCCAAATCAAATATGAATTACCAATATATGAAGCCATTGAAGTGGATCAACTTCATATAATTTCCTTCTTTACCGGGTTCGAGTTAATGGGGTCCATGCCGGTTGGGGCTTTGACTCTGTCGGAGACGGACTTCGGGGTGTGCTACCCACTAAAGTGTTAACCATATTGATGGGTGGCGTGACTCGACGGGATTCTCTCCAATTTGTCTGTTCACTTTCAAAATTTTCTGTTGTCGACGTCAAATTAAGTATTACCGTTGGGGATTAATTAGCAAGCCAAGTTCTAGTCAACTTTATCAACTAGTAAAAAGATTTGAAAGAAAAGAATATACCTCTATATATCGACCTAGTTCGCTTAATGGTTCCTTTAAGGGAAAGCCTTCTTCCAGGATTGGGTTTCTTGCTATGTCTACCACCCAATTTATTTCTAGGGGCAAGGGGCAACTTTGCTTTATAATGAAACGATTTTTGAAGCTGTTCTTCTAGATACTCTTGGACGCTCGGATGTAACTCTGCAAAATTAATTTATATTCATAAACGCATTAAGGCTGGCTGGTATGAGAATGTAACTGATTTTTCGAAGTTAATTTTATAATTGTAGCGTACTTTCAGGTATTCCATCTTCCACGCTTCCAAGAAAACTAAGGTTTGTTATACACGATGTACTCAAAAAGTCTTGGAGAAATCCCAACGTCACCCTGATAACATTAAAGTCGAAATCAACAGCTATTTTTCCATGGATAAATGGCTTCATATAAATGGCATACAACAAAGGTTCATGAATACCTGGTACCGACGGTATAACCGCTTCGCAGCTTTTTAATTGTTGTAATGATTGACATTGGAACCTTGCCATCCTCTATAAATGTTCATCAAAATGACAATCAATATTGGTAATGGCAGACACGACCATTATTCATATCATCATCACAAATTGAACCAAGCATCATCATCATCCCCTGATTTACTGCTGGAGTTTCGTTTTAAAGCAATTCAGCAACATGACAAACATGTTTTCCCAGTATGTCACACATGTCAGATTGTAAAGCATTGACAAGTTGCAGTTTCCAGTGAAGACAGAAAGCATGCAACAGTTGTTATTGAAAATGGCACCTAGAGTAACTCGACATGTTACACAACTCTATCACTTTCTGCATGACCAGTCTCATTCAATTGATAAATCTCTCATCTCGGTCGACTGAAAATGATTTGTTTTGCATAGAGTTTTTTTTCAATCACATAGGTAAGCACACCGATGTTACATATAAAGACAGATACATGAATGCAAATTTCCTATTTCTGCACAAATACTCCCAAGTTTTTGACAAGGACAGATTAGCACCCAAATTGATAGAGTAACTTTCATTCGTCTCATTGAAATCAATCAAGAGTGTGGAGTGAGTGAAGAAAGGTCAATCAGCGTTCTTTCACAACCAACTCTTACATTATTCTACTACTTATTTATTTATGTAGCTATATCGATTTGATTACTTACGCCGAATTAAATGATTTCAGTTCCAGGAGTAGTAGTGAACAAAATAAAGACTGTCCTCAATTATTCATTCAATAAATGTAATTTACCTCGGATTAGTGTCGAATTAAACGTAACCACAACCGTCGGTCTGCCCAGAAAACTGCTCCAGTTATTAGTAAGAAAAGCCAAATCATTGATGAAATTATGGGCCAAAACAGCACTGTCATACATCATGTAATTTTCCTCCAAGTCAAAGCTCTGTCCAATTAAACCACAAGAAGGGAAAAACATGGTAGAATAAACGTAAATACACTCATGACATAAGACTCCTAGTATCTCAATTTAAATTAATTAACATTCACAATTCTCTTCCATTTATATCAAATTGCGCTATACCCTTTTTATACTGTCATTCATGTGACAAACAACCTCAATACTCTTATTGCCAAACTCATCCCTTTAAAAAAAAAAGTGCCCACTAAATTTTTGTGCAGTGCAGGGTAAATAACATGCAGCGTGAAAGAGAAAATTATTTTTAGTCCCACAAAAGACACAAAACAAAAATTCATACGAATTCATACGAATTTTTGCAGATGCACGAACATGCACAAAATACGACAAGCAAGCTTGAAAACTCCAACAATATTTACGTAGGTATTTACGTGAGAATAAATGTATTAAGTATTTGCATAGAATCGGATTGAATAGAATCCTTTACAAAAATAAAGTTGCGTGCCAACCTAGATGAACGTGTCTGAACGTAAAGACGACCAGCGGTCTACCAAGCACATTTTGCCAGGATGACTTTAGAAAGTTCAGCTCGTTTTTGAAGTTGTCGATCATTAGCTCATAGTCTGACGCAATGTAAAATCTTTGCGGATCCATCAACTGCAAATTAGATTTGTTGTCATTCCAAAATATTAAACAGAACCAAATCAGAATCCTTTCACTCAAAAAGTATAAAAGTTTGATGACTTGGTGGGAATAGGCATTATAAAATAAAATTGGGTAGTAGTGCAAACGTGTAGAGCTCAATATAAAACAACTAATAATAATTAGCAAATTCTAAACATAAAAGTAGCACAAATCCATAAAAGTTCTCTTTTCAAAAACTGGCGAAAATTACATTATAATTCTAGACTTTTATAGCACTTTTCAAAATTAAATTCAGTTCTCTTGTATGAGCAAAGAAATTCTGAATGAAATACATACTTACCTGAGGTGTAAAAGCAAATATTTTATCTTGAAGAGAATATAATTTACTAGTACATAAAATTCCTACATCCCGTGATTGTCTTCCAGAAAGACTGAGTTTTCGATTTTTTCCTGTAAGAAGAACATTATAATGTCTATACTTACGTACGCGTATTCGGTGTTAAATTTAATGTACAGCATGTCATGATCATGACTAGATTGCAACTACTAAAATAGAGTTTACCTAAATATGCATAGAGGTGACTAAGAACCCTCGCCGGTTGAACCTCGATTGGAGCAACCTCCGCAATAGTTTGAACATGAATGTCAAAATTTTTAAGTTTATCTTGAATTTCGGCATCCTCTGCCAGGATAACCACCTAGAATAAAGAATTGAATGCGCATAGTAAAACTCGAAAGTGGAACAAGTGGGAATTAGATATCAGCATATCAGTAAAAAGATTCCATCTTTTTTACCTGCACTACAACATCTGGTTTCTTTTCCGCACATAACCTCCGATTCAAAGGATCTAATTCTCCTGGAGCTAGAAATCCCTGCAAATATATATCGTGTACTTTTTTAAGCACGAACTACTACACGTGTGCAAACAATCCAAAAATTGTATTTGCAAACCTCTTGCAACAGCTTCCCAATAATGTATAAACTCTGAGCCCACATAAATGGACACCTGCCAACAGGCTCCCTTTTCTGGCTTCCTGGATTCCTGTACTCATCATTAACTTTGCCAGCGGGAACAGAGTATAACTCAGGAACTAAACGTAATCCATCCTCAGTTCTAATTAATATCTGTCAAAATGTAATTTATAAAATTAAGTAATTAGACGACTTTCTATTAACGCGGGGACAAAAAAAATCTGTAGATTGTGCATATCATTTATAAGTTACTTCGTCTAGTGCTTCGCTGTAAGTAATGATTGCTTCTTTATCATCTCTAAAGCAGGCATCAATTACGACATAACAGAAAAATAAAGGCCACTCGCATTCTATATTATCAAACATTCTTAGTTCCCAGGGTTCATAGTATAGTCTTGTCGGATCCTATAAAAATCACACAAAGCTCACGTAAAAGTCATGTAGTTGGTTATTTAGATCAACACAAAATGAAATAGGTATACAATGATTATTTGTTACTACCTCTTTAGCTGTCTTGTAACCATCCCTTAAAAATCTCTTACATCCATACGGACCCTGTAATTTCGAAATGATTGTCTTCCTTGTTAGCCTAATGAGATCTGGATCATCTACGGCAAAGGCTGGAAAACTTATTACAGACAAAAGACTGCTGTCGACTTCTTTTGAGTTCGACTCTCTTGGAAGCATAGACTGTTGAGTGAAGGATTAAATTGGAATACAATTGATGTCGCGTCAGGTGGAATGAGATTTTGTAATACAATACTTTTAGTTCGCACCTGCAAAACCGCTTGGCATTTTTGAGCTTCATCCGCCAAAACGTGTATTACTGATGCAGGTCCACCCCTGGCACCAAATAAATCTAATTCATTCATTGCTTCTAGGGCAGCTTTTGCCATTCCTATTGAACTAGCGTTCAACTCTGGCAGTCCATGATTGCTTTTGTCCCCTCTCTCCCAGATTCCATAGTCCTGAAAGTTTAATAATAACCATTACAGCATAAAATATTGAGCTCCAACAACTAACAACTATCTTTAGGTTGCGTACCAAAGAATTACATATAAACTTACTGGAACACAGTACGCTGATTCGATGTAAAACACCAAGTTTTGTATAAATGCAACTTCGTCCAAACTGAAGACAATTTGAAGACCTAAAGATTTAATAACAATTAATTATGGTATACGAATTAACTCAAGCTCCGCCATGTTAACTGGAAATGGTCTGTCTGCGTCTTACCAGATGCTGTCATCTGTGCCAGTGTTAAAAGATAAAGCGAGATAGCATCTATTTGAAGATGACCCCACTCTGCATCTCCCACAACTTCCTGCCCCGTTTCTGAGCTATACTTGGCATGAATGGCATCTAAAGGAGACTGTGTCGTTTTGAATTTCTCTAGCTTATCCTTCTGCCTCATCATTGCCATCAGTAGGCCCCTCATTAGCTTCACACAGCTCTGCATGAAATTTGAATCACAAAATCATTGTGTGATCATTATCATCAAGCAGCAGTAGTGATCCAAGTAGCAAAGCCTTACTTTTGTGGAAATTCTATTATAATTTACCTGTTCGAGCTCATACGTCTTGGCTCTATCATCATCCATGTCGGCATTCTTTTTATAGGCCATCGACAATCACCCACACCGACATAATGCTATAAATGTTATCCCGTATCCAAGCATGCTTATCTGTGGGACTGGCCGGAAGTAAGCCGGTAACCGGATCCTTAATAAATAAATAAATGGAGCAACAATAAATTAATCTGCCTCATCATTATTACACAAGAAGAAGAATACGAGAACATGATATAAATTAGAGAGGTGGATCGGACCTGATAGCACAGTATGGTTCTGTACAGCAGTCGTTGGTAATAGTCCAGTCGGACTCCGGAATTTGTTCTGCTCCTCATGGCTCCTCCTCCTCCTCCCTTTCCCTTCCTTTCTGTACAAGGTTTGTAAAACACGTTCGGCTCAATTAAAACATCAATGCTGTGATACACTTGCAAAACGACGCTTTCTGATGAAACCCGTTGCTCATTCATGCTACTCCTACTACAAATATCTATCTAAATTGTTGTTACACTTTTTTCAAAATCAAAAACCACAACTACTTCTCTTACTACACCCACTTCAAGCCATATATTATTATTCGGGCTCCACATTTTTCAATCAGATTTACAGAATAATGATATATGATATGATTCTATGGCGAGTCTGTTAAAATATCCCGATAAAGTTGATGTTTCAATGCTAAATGCAAATTATTATTAGCAAAATATTAACGATCCACGTCTTTCCATCACTCTTCTTAAACCAAGGCTATAGCATCACTCAAAACATAGCCTTAGGAAAGGAATAAAAAAAAATAGTGTATAAGTTTACAAACTTAATTATTATTCATTTGCTTACCTTGAATCAGTTGAAGAATCTCTGCGTTTCACGGCGAAAAATGATAGGAATCAATCATCAAATCCCTCAACACACACACACGACTGACGACACGCGAAGAAAAGAGAATATTATTATTATTAATTATATGTTATGGCTCAAACAAATCTGATCTTGTAGATCTGTGTCGAGTAGTAGAATATTATGTGATTTCCTGCTGGTGATGATTAAAAGTTGAAGGTTTAATAATATTTCTTGTCTTCTGGTAGCCGCACAAAAGCCACTTCTTTTTTCAGCCCATTAAACTGTGCACAGACTGACTTAATACAAATTATTAACTGCATTTCCAGCCATATAAGCTGCGCGAGTTTAAACAAATTCACACAACTTCAAGGCTACTCTCTCTCTGTTGGCTGTGCCGTTAAAAAAACTTATATATAAACAAGCAGGATCCTATAACCACCACCAAGGCAAGTAGTGATGATGATGGACATGGACAGTGAGAGGGAGAGAGAGAGAGTACACTAACAAGTTATTTTATTTTTTATTTTTGATAATTAGGTCAAGTCAGCTTCCCCTAGATATTATTATGTATCAAATCTTAATCGGCATTTAATCCTGGGGCTAATACCAACTAAAACTATGTATGCGCCAAAAAATACTTAATATTGATGATAATAAGATTGAGATTGAGACTATGTTCCAAGACGAAGGACTACAAATACAGTTATTGTGGAATACTTAATATAGAGATTTTTGAGGAGCCACATGAATGTGTTGATGAGCGGAGCGAGAGCGAAAGCATGAGGTCTTACAAGAATCAGCTGCGCTTCCATGCCATGCATTTTCACACAGACTCAATACATTTAGGTAGTTGCATGCAAGTAAGCAACGCAACGTAAAAAAAATGCGTGTGTAAGTCTCTATATATCTACCTATATCTACCTATATGTATGTAGGCTTTACCATGTTATGCAGCTGCAGACAATAATGATCAATGATCATCATCAGATCATCACACTTGCACACGTAATTACAAAGCAAAGAGTATTTTAGTATTTATGAAAAACACACAATAAGTGGGATAATAAGTGGATCTCTTTTAGTTCAGCATCTCACCATCCATCCCCATCCCCTGTGGTGAAACATTATATTATATCATGTCGTTTT
>JAANSN010000542.1:0-55137 GCA_036850665.1 Dicranocentrus wangi
CTTTGTATGAAGTTTGGAGGAAGGACCAGAAAGATGTTTGCTATCTTTATGTACCGGATGAATATGTAAGTCAAATAGAACTCCAGGCAAAAAAGGGTTGTCTCAAATGAATTGCTTCATTCATTCATTCACTCATTCACTAGGTACATGGTTGACATTTGACGGGGTGCAGGCAGACGGAGAGGTGTAGAAATATCCTTTTTTGTCAAAAGTTACTAATGTATTTTGCTTCGGGTGTGTGAACATGTGAACAGACAGGCATAAAAAATATCAATGTACCTGTATCCATAATATTCCATCCTTATCGCAAAGGATTTGTACTAACAAATGTATTGGACGGGATTGGATGACGGCGATGTTAATGTATCGTCAAGTATTTGCGGTATGCAAACATACACCGATATACATACGACTTAGGAGCAAAAGCTATGACATTGATTAGATTTTGACGTGAGGGGAAAATGTGTTTCCAAGTTGAATAATCACAGTCGTGATTTATTTTTTATTTTTTGCCATATGTTGTGTCAAATAGTCATTACTCATCCTATCGTAGATCTAGTGTCAGATTCTTTTTTTCTCTCTCTCTCTCGTGGATGAACAACTCTCTACTTTCTTAGGTGGCGGTCGCACGTGAGAAGAGTTATTTTCAGAAGAATGCATCCCTTTCGTAGTTTTTTCAAGGTCTTGCAAAGTTTCGTCTGCAAAAAGTTTGTGGGGAATTTATGATCACATTTGACCCAGAAAGGTTGGCTCAGCCCAGCCCTGATACTTTGTAAAACATTTTTACTCTTTGATCTTCGTGGCTGTGCGAAATCCGGTGGCTGGCTGCGAACTTGTTTTTGTCAGTTTATTCAAACTTTTTGGTTGGAATATGATTTTGACGGCGAGGTGGGATGAAAATAATATGAGATTCTCATGTCTCCATTTATTTTCTGCCAAATGCAGTTATACATTTTGTGAATCCGCGAGGCATATATAGAGCGTCAACTCAATGCTACTACTCAAATTGCACTTCCTTTTACGCTAAGGCGACCAGAGCTGGCAATGAGTAGGTGTGCAAAAATCAATAGGAGTATTTTTTGAGGGGATGTAGGTCATCCAGAGCCTCGAGTGCGTGAGAGATGTAAAAATTCTTCTATTCAAGATGAAGGTCAACTGCAAAAAGGTTCATTTATTTAGAGACTGTCCAAAAGGGGTATTCATGCAGCAGGAAGGAAACTCGTAGGAAGTCTATAGGATTTGAGCACATATTTCTTGTTTTCACAGATCACTTGCAGTTTAGGTTTTCACTGGTACGTGATCCTTTTTTCAATGCGTAGGAAAACGGGAGGTTTGCTGGGTTAGAATATGTCCCTTGCACACCAAAGTGGAACAAATATAAACACTTGAGATTTCTCTACATAATGGCCCGTTCAAGTAGGAGCAGAATGGCACATTGGTTTTTTGGAGTGCCGGAAGCGAACACTACAATTCATTGTATTCACGGGGATGGTGGTGGTGGTGGTTGGTGGTGGTGCATGGTGCTATCATCAATAAATATATATCGGTACTCTTTAGCCCTGGTGTAGTATATTGTGCTGGTGTTTCTTTGATGACACAGTTCACGATGAGTTCATTTTTTTGGTATAATTTTCACTACAAAGACTGTTGTTGTGGTATAATGGAAAGCTGATCTGCAAAGAATACTAAAAATGTGGCAGGATCGCATCGCACAAGTTTTATTTAAAAAAATGTACAATATCCTATAGTGCTAAAAATTTGATTGAATTTTGATTCAACATATATAGAATTATTATTATATTTCGCTAAATGAATGACTGCTCATGTTAAAAAGTGCGAAGCAACTGGCAATAAACTGGTTTCAGAAGGAAGTGGATCGCATTATTTTCTGCATTTGATGGTTTATGAATGAAAGGAACGTCATTAATTTTGCGAACCAATTTTATTTACCCAGCAGCCCATCACTTGGGCATAATAAGTGTTTCATTGGGGTGCATGCATAGAGCACAGCTCGACTTGAAAACCATGCCATTTTGTTGAAGCTATTTTGCTATTCACAAGTTAATTATAACGTTTATTGAGTGATGATGTCAGGATGTCATGAATCACAGTGATGAAATCTACCTTTGAAGGTTCGAAGGTTGGTTGACGGAACCTCCTAACTCGTTTCCAAGAATCATTTAGGTTATAAGATCGCTTTGCATTTCCCCCCTACGCCTACAAATGCTCATTAATCCGCTTAAAAATCTTCAAAGAGATCTGCACTTTAGTTCATTATCATTATTTCATAGAAACTTAATTTCCCAATGTTCCTTTGATTCCAGGATCTGGTGAAAAGCCATTTGATGTTCGCTGTCCGGGAGGAAGTGGAGGTGCTCAAAGAGAAAATATCAGAACTGATGGAAAGGATAACGCAATTGGAGTACGAAAATAGCATTCTCAGAGCAAATGCATCTCAAGAGACTTTGGCTCAGTTGCAAAAGTCGACCCAACATCCAGCTCCAAATGTTAACGAAGGACATCAGGGCTTCAGCTAAAGCCCAAGATTGGGAGAGTGTCTGATCATAGTAAATATAATAATATAATATTTTCTCTCTGTTTTATGGGATCCCCAAAAGTCATCCCTCATCTTAGCTCTAAGCGCCATATATATTATTATACCACTTGAACAATTTCATCGCGTTAACCTACTTTATATTTATTTGTCCGTCGTTTTGTACGCTAGACACAGTGGCAATTTTGATTTTGATGCAATAGTACGTACATAAGAGTAGTTGTTGTCGAGTCGAGGAGAAAACTTTGTTTGCAGTGCAGTCCCCAGTCCTGCAACAACATCAATCTAGTGGATAGTATTGTACATTATAATGTTGTAAACTTCGTAAGACTTCAGCTAGCATAAAAATATGGTTGGTTATGAAGAGCATCATCATAAAATTATTGTCCCTTGGAACCCTCTCCGGTTATTATTAATATTATTATTCGTGCATGTAGAGTCGAGCATGCAGTTTTTAGTTCGTCGCGTCGGTATGCAGGGAGGAGGAGGAGAAGTGCTCGAGTTTTGTCCCCGGTTTAAAATGAAGTGGAGAGGGCAGGAGTGACTACTAATGATCTGTGATTTCATTTATGTTTATCGGATAACTCGCTATAAATGTTGTATGTATATTTAGCTATAAGCAGCTTACTAGTGTTGTATTATTGACGGAAAACCTACAGAACGCTTTTTACAGACGGTTTTCAACATTTACTATTATTATAACCATAATTGTAATAATAATAATAATAATCTTTGCCGCATTTATGAATTTAAAAAAATCGTATACATTATATATATTAATCTATATATCGAACTCACGCTGAAAAAAAAAATCAACAACATTCATTCTCAGAAATTTTCGAGGAAAACACTTTTCAACATGTCAGAAGAAAAAAAACATTAAAACTAAAAACTAGACCTGACCTGTCGCAATTTCCAAACCATGAAAAAAGCGGTATCGGTTCCAAGCTTGTTGTACATTTAGCCGCATTTATGAATTTAAAAAAAATCGTATACATTATATATATTAATCTATATATCGAACTCACGCTGAAAAAAAAATCAACAACATTCATTCTCAGAAATTTTCGGGGAAAACACTTTTCAACATGATATGTCAGAAGAAAAAAAAACATTAAAACACTACACTAGACCTGACCTGTCGCAATTTCCAAACCATGAAAACAGCGGTATCGGTTCCAAGCTTGTTGTACATTTGTGCACGTCATCATCACACACATACATCACATCATTCAATGAATTTTTAAATGACTAGTGTAAGCTGACCGAGTGTAGCGACTAGCGATTTCACCATAATTCTTTACATAATACACTAGTAATAGTAATGAAAAAGAAGGTAAGATGGTAATATGTCTAGTTTTTTGGCGTGATAGACAACTTAAGATATGAAAAAGGATTTTAAGTAGAAAAGAACTATTTCTGCACGCTGGTCCAAGGTTTGTAACAATTCCTTTACAAGTATATTATTAAAAATAAAAATACATAAAGTAATGAAATAATAGGCGTAAGTAGAAGCCATATTAATTGTATACAGTCTGAGGTATTAGGATTACTACACTGATGATATAATATCTTATTTTGTTGCCTATTTCCAGGTTTCCAATTACACTAAGCATATTAGAAATAATAATAAATACAAGTAGAGCAGTTAGTTAGAAATGAATGATAATAACCGAACTTATTACAATAGGCTTTTGAAGTTTGCCTTATCTGAAAGAGATTGATGAAAATGTGAGTGTGTATAAACAAACCATGCATCGAGTGAGGTTGATAGGAAAAAAAAAGGTTTTTGATTTTTAAAACAAAAATCAGCAGACAAAAAAATGATGTCAGGTTAGTTTTTTATGCAGGTGATGGGAAACTTGCGGAAAAAGTCGGATTTATTATTAAAAGTGAAATGGTCATTGTAATTTATATAAAACATATACAATTGTAATAAGTACCGAATAATATGAATCTGTGAAATGTTAACAGCAATCATTTATGTAAAAGAAAACTGTATCACACACTTTTTTCTTCCAAGCTTCCAAGATAATTTGATCGCTATATATATTGATTCTTCCTACGTCGTCGTCGTTAGCACGATCAACCTGTATACTACTATATAACTTACTATTGTACCAACTCAATAGGAAATATATTGTGTGTCGTAAGAGTGTCATTCAATTATCATCATCACTATATGCTTTGAAAAAAATTTCCTCCCGTTGATGTGTAATCCATTCGTTGGAAGGTATTCTTTTAAACGCTTGTTGAAATTATGGAAAAAACTTATTATGTTCATGTATAAGAAAAAATATCACCATTGACTCTATTGAAATTGTGAAGCGGATGTGTAAAGTGATTTGTAATTGAGACGAGAAAAGAAGAAGAAGAAAAAAAATGCCGGTAAAGGAATCCTAAATGACCCTAGATCTCCGTGTTGTAAAGATGATGTGTGTGTAAAAAAAAATTATTTGATATTTGGGTGGACGGACGGACGGGCGAGCACGCAACAAAATTGAAAATGCTGGTATCGTGTGTGACTGATGAATAGAGTTGATGGCAAGTTTTTGCCCGTTTTGAAAAGACTGTTTATTATTAAAATATTCATAAGCGGTCGAGAATAAAGTTTTTGCTAATGCCGAACTGATTAATTGTTTCAAGTGTCATTCTTTCCATTCCACACAATTCACATATAACAATTATCATTATCATTGCCATTGCCTTTCTCATACTTCACATTTTCCTTTTGTGTTCACATGCGACATGCCCATTAGCGATACATCAAAGTAGTACTACTGCTGCGCATATTATATTATATTATTCGCACGAAATGCAGTAAACTGAAGAATGAGGCTGTCAATCAGAAAGCACTCTGAGAACTTGCAAATATCACTCCGTATCCGCATTTCGTACATAATATGTGAAATTGATTGATCTGTATTGATCCTTCGCCCAATTGACTGTCAATATTGGAAACTCTTCCACTTGATGTTGACGGGAAAACCGAAGCTTATTCGTCCTACATTATTCCATCCACCCATTCCAGGAGCGATGCGTCGTTTCATGCATTGGAATTCCTTTTTTTTGAATAGATTAGGAATGGGGAATGGCTCCTACCCTTGGGAGCTGGAAATATGTTGTGAAAATCTGTCGAAAACATGGAGGTTATCTTATCGCAGTTGATATCGGAAAGAATGTACAAGCCTTATTGCATTTCTCGACGAGCAATTTCTCTGTTTGTGTGTTCATAACTCATCAATAATAAATTGGGATGGTTTCACACAGTGCGGGTATGTATATATTAATAACGTTGCATCCACCCAGTTGTCGAACGAGACGGGAACGGGAATAATGTCTGCGTTGTAATTGCGGTTTACATATACACGGAATAGAACCACCTATAATTGTCCACATTCAGCACTTCAGTTTGTCTGGTTTGGGTATGTGCAAAAGTAAATTTCACATTCGGAAGTAGTAGTAGAATAGCAAAATATTCAAATTACATTTGTTTAGGTTTGGAGGTGTAGAGCAAGTGTGGACGTTTATCGAAAACGGGATTATTGTGGAGTGAACGAGCGAGCAGGGACTTGGACGACGACGACGACGGTCTACTAGGTGCATCAACCAACACTCACCATCGCCAAATCCTTTTTGCAACACCGCTTTCAGTTCTCACAGCGGATAGTCCAAGGTCCACGACAAACGGATCGAGGCTAGTGCTCAGCATTAATAAAATATTGGAGAGTGAACATGTCTTTATCGATCACTTTCGAAGGGAAGAGAGTTCTGGTGACTGGAGCGGCTAGAGGTAAGTAAACAAGAAAGCGAGAGAGATGATATGATGCCTGATGCTATATTCCGATTTTCGTGTTGAGCAAAACCAAGTTTCGTTTTCCTTTCCTGCAACGCAATACTATTAATTTCATTACCATAATACAATACACTTATTGACATTGGAGCACGTGTTCGGCATTGGCTCTGTTCTATGATACCCTATGGTGCTTCTAATTTAACAAAAATTGAGGAGAGGAGACTCAAGCTGAGTGAGAACGATTCATATGCAGATTCATCCATGTTTTTCTAGCATAATGGAATTGATGATGGAATGAGGAGCCGGAGCCTCTTGGTTGATTAAACTAAAAACAATTATGCAAGTTTAAGCAGACTCAAAGGAATTCATGTTTTCCATTTGGTCAAGGTCATGGGTAGGCACACCGACTACTTCCCCTTACTTTCGTCGTATCTAAAGTGAATTCGTATCTAAGTTTCAACGGGATATTAATTATAAAGAATTTCGACACAATGGCGTTACCATCTATCTAGATGACGACGTTGGGTAAACAACGACAAAAAAATTCAACTCGACACACTGGTCGCTTACTTCACTCCCGTGTAATATCGAATCAACTCCACTAGTTGTATTAGCAGTGCCTGCTTTACCCAGAACCGGGTTGGCGGAGAGAGAGAGAGGAAGGTCGTAAATCAGCAAATTCGGGAAATCATTGGGGCTAGAGAACTACGTGTAGGATTTTATAGCTTCAGAGTTCATTCGTCTTTCTTTTAACCAAGTACTTCACGGTCATCCAGGGTTGTTCTCCTATACACCCCGGTACCATGAAACACTCTATAATTCCATCAAGAATGATGCTTATAGTTGTAGGTTTTATGAAGCAATTAAATTCGCATTATTATGGCACTGCACAAGGATCCAAGTCAGGTGCGGCTGAGCGAGATGCAAGCTGGAAAATGAAATCGTATTTTTAAAGATTTTGCTGTGCGTAAAGGAACTTTTGCTCATTCTGCCGACTGCCACTATCTTTTCGGATCAGAAAAGAAATGCACATCATCACCTTTCACCACTTTTAAAGTTGCTACTGAACATTTGGAAATGCCAGTAGACTAGGCTATGCGTCTCAATACAACCTATAAACCGGTCAACCATCTGAACCTAATGTTCACACCGTATATCATATTTTTTTAATTTAGGCGCTCATCTCATGCATTTCATGGATTAATAATCTTTTTCCGGTTTTTCCTCCCATCCAAGGGCTAGGTCGAGCCATCGTGGAGCGCCTGGCGGAAAACGGAGCGATTGTGTTTGCCCTCGGCAGAAATCCCGAATATTTGGCGAAACTGAAAGCTGACTGTCCAACTGTGAACACGGTGGTGGCAGACATGTCTGACTGGCAGGCTACTCGGGATGCAGTGGAAGGAGTTGGCCAGATTGATTACCTTATAAACAACGCTGGTGTAGTTTACATCGAGCATTTTCTCAACGTTACCAAAGAACATTTTGACGAGTAAGTAGACCATCTGGTTTAATTTCTCTACTTACGAGCTAAAACGACTACTACTCCAAAAATTTATTTCTGTAAGTGCATAGGCAAGTTCGCATAGGCACTCATTTTATTCCAATATTATGTTTAGCCCCGGGGGCCCGGGGAGCAGAATCCGTCCGGACAGTTTTCTATTGTTATGCATGATTCGTGTACAGACTGAATGAGATAAATGGAGTCGTAAACCGAATGGTTTATTTTTATTACCCCTTTCTCTTTCCAACTACCAAACGGGCCATTCTCATGGGCTGAGTATTTTCATGGTAGTTTTCGGTGAAAACATCTTCGCCACCAGCAATAAACTTTTTTAGGAGGTGAAGAGATATTTTTATTACTCCTTTCTCTTTCCAACTACCAAACGGGCCATTCTCATGGGCTGAGTATTTTCATGGTAGTTTTCGGTGAAAACATCTTCGCCACCAGCAATAAACTTTTTTTAGGAGGTGAAGAGATCATATAAATAAAACGATATGTTATCGTCCGATTTGAACTTGAGACTTTGCACTTGCACCCAGATGCCCGCTCAACTGGATGTACTACATGTGCAGTGGCAGTGGCATGTCTCTAACAAATTAGCAATTAAACATGATTTTGTTGAAAGAAAAACAACGTCGAGAAATATGGGAAGAAAGCCTGTGAGCATTTGTCAAACGTTACGTTACATAACATGAAACCATGTGTTAATTCTCATGGAGGAATTCTCTCGACTCCTCTTGCGAACAGGAGGATGGATGGATGTGCTTCCAATTGGAAAAGAAATTTTATTTTTAGCAATAAAATCAATAACAGTACATAAAGATAGAGGGTAATGAAAGTAAAACTGTTATGTTACCAGTGATTATATATATTTTTCTCTGTCCCGCAGACAATACAATGTGAACGTGAAAGCGGTGGTGAACGTCAGTCAAGTCGTCGCGAGAAAAATGATTGAACAAGGAAACGGGGGTTGTATCATCAACATCTCGTCTGTGGTAAAAACACCAAGTTCTATTTCCGTTCATTTCATTATTACTTATATGTTTCGCTAAAAGAAAAGAAAAGAAGAGAGAGAGAGAGAGAGAAAATGTTCGAGTCTGAATGACTCTTTAACTGCATAGCCGTACCGTATATATAATATGTATTCCTATTGATGGAGTCATGCTGTGTGGCATCTCCGGCCAAGATGAAAAAAAAATGCTGAGTGAGCGGATCTCTCTCCCGTTCTCTCTATTGGAGAGAGGAGATGACTTTCTGCTCTTACCAGACTTTCCGTTCCCATTCCCGTTCAGATTGGTATTCCGTTGAAGGTCACATTGAGCGTAATTGGACCATTCGGTGTGATGTACAGTAATGGCTTTTGTCGTGTTCCGTTGATGTCTCCCTGTCTCTGCCTCCATTAGCTTCACTTCCCCAGGAAATTTGTGTGTGTGTATGAAAAGTTTGAAACAGAAAAAACCGGAACAGGATGTACTTTGCGCGCATCAACATCATCATCCAAAATCCCAACAACGTAGTAAACAAGTATAATAAAAATCAGTAGGCATCACCGCATAAAATTAAAAGTGTAACAGAGAAATACTTCGCAGTGGAGTACAATGGCAATGCATCTTTGAATTCGTTCCTGTCAATATTTTATTGTCTAAACTGTCCAAACTACGCCTTCGCCACGCTATTTTGTGCACACAGAGAAAGTTTTGTTTAGAAATTTTGCAATTGAGGCTTTGACACGTAACGATCATGAAAATAAATGCCACATCGAATCTCACAATATATATGCTCACTCTATACTTCCAATCCTATTTGTTTTTATATATTGCAAGCTAACTTTGACTTTTAGGTTATGATAGGATTATTAACAGTCATTTTTCATTGTTACAGCATTGTTCTTATCCTCCTTATCTTTAGCGCTCCAAGCATTAGGTCATTCCTGTTGCGCGCAATAACGTGGCGTAAGAAGACATTCCAGAGGATGGAGAAGGCAGCGATGCAAATCCGAAAGCAGTAGAAGCAGCCCAGAAAGGCAAAATACACTGATAAAACCCACAAGACTCGTCCAACCAGCCAACTGGAAAAGATTGCGTAAACTCCAATATCCGCCGTCGTTTCCCCAACTTGCTCCGTTTCCTCTTTCATATCTAGAAATGAAAAAAGTTGGGATTTTTGGGGGGATGAGATGATATTTTATGATAAGAAAACAAATTGGAATGATGACGTGCTCGTGGTTTGCTTGCCGCGTTCAATAATATGTCTCCAGGAAAATACTCGTGTTTTTCGTACCTTGGCCTTGCATCAATTTGAAGGCCTCGCTGAATGGAATCTTTTTATCCTCTTGCATAAGCACATATCGGTGACCTTCAGAGTGAGAGGAGGATGGTGTGGTTCCTCCTTGTGAATAGAAGCGGTACTGGACGGATGAGGGTCGGACCCAATTCGCAGTTTCTATTACTGTTAAAACTGTGGTGAAGTAAAATGCATAAATGAGATTCTCTTTCAAACTCTTTTTGGAGAATATTCCCCAGTGCCAGTGAAGCGACTCGGTGGGATAAATGTAGTAATAATTCCCGGTGAGTACGCCTCTCAGCTCGCGGAGCATATTGTTCAAATCCTCTCTATCCATTGGAGGCATGGTGGCTACTGACGCAAGTGTAAGTGAATGAAAGATGGATGTGGCTGTTCAGGATCAGGATGGTGTTTGTATAATTAATTTTCTTAGAGTTTCTACTACAAGTTTTCTGCAAAACGTTGCCATAAATTGTAATCAATGTTATACGTTACGTACGTACTCTTGTTACCCGAAGTAGGTATATACTTTTGCGAATTGCTTGTGCTTTATTTGCTTTCTCTACTCCGGGTCTTGTTGACTTTGTACTATAAGCCCCATTAAAGTTTCCATGAAAATTGGTATATGACGTGTGAAATAATTGAATCAGAATCAACTTATGGTCAGGTCACGCGTGAGGTGCATCTCCTCTCTACTCTGTATGCTAGCTAGAGATAAGTTTAAGAAGTGAGTTACACTATATTCCATCTTTTACTCCTCTATATTACGTGTATTGTGTAACAGGGTGCAAAGGTGGCTGCAAAAATGCTGGGGATGTACGATAGCACCAAGGCCGCCCTGGACATGCTAACCAAGAGCATGGCTTTGGAACTGGGCCAATACAACATCCGTGTGAACTCAGTTAATCCAACAGTCTTCCCGTCCAACATGACCAAAAACTTTCTGGAGAGAAATCCCGGAGGTGGGGACCAGTTCCTAGACCGCACTCCTCTCAAGAGGTTGGCTCAAACCTCCGAAATCATTAATACAATTTTCTTCCTCATGAGTGACAAGGCTCCCATGATCAACGGATCATCTGTTCTGATTGATGGAGGTTATTGTTGCAACTAGCAGAACAACAGCCTGTCTTATTACACGCTCTTGATTAAACCGAAATAAAAAGAGATGTCATGCCTCTTACAAGCCACACTACTCCTTCTTAATATGTAGTAGACCTTACTTAATTCATTCTAACGTCATTGTCATTGTTTTTTTCTGCAAACCTTGTGAATTCATCCGAAACGTGAAACTAAATGATGCACACACCAAGGACATTTCTTCTGTGAACACAGGATTCCTTCAGCCAACGTCACTTTCCTTTTCTACCGAAGATACTTTGCTGACGACTGACTTCACCACGATACCACCACCGACATTGTCATTGTCAACTTGACTTTTCAAGTTTGTGCTAAAATAACACAATAGTCAATTCAGTAGTAGGTATGCATACACATGAACGTGAACATCTTTTCAATGATAACTGCACAGCCAAATAAACGTGACATCTTCTGAAGAGAGAAGGCCAACAAGATAAAGTTTTCTATATCAACAAATCCCTAACCCCACTTTTCTTAGGCATGTTCCATATATTATCTTTATATCTACCATCTGCCTACATAATATACTTCGTATCTGTCTATCTTTTCAGTCAGGTCTTCTTTGAATAACTTTATAGTTGACGGAGAAAAGAAACCAGAAATTTCATTGAAAACCCCAAAATGAGCAAACCCTGCTTCCCATGTATTTATATTATTGATGCTTGTAGTAAGTAGGATTACCAAGAAAAGAAGTTTTGAGAATGCTCCTGTCATTTACAAACTACTTCAATTTGAATGTATGGTTTAGCAAGTCCAATTTGTTTAGCTTGAGTGTGTAGTTGTGGCAGAACACGTCATTCAAACATGCTCAGCACTCACAAAATAATTGCAAAGCTGTCACTTAAATTTGTAAAGCCTGACTCATCAAGCCTGCGATCACGAGGATTAGCAGTGCAAATCCGTTTTCAAACTCCTCTCGGCCATGTTTAAGCCGGGCTTGCACACGGCATTATTGCAGATATAGCATGACTTTAAAAATGTCGTGTGGGATCCTCGTCGACATTCCGCTCAAAAGACATAATTTCCTGTACACACTTCAATCTTGAACTTGTTTGAAAAGGGAAAAGATCTTTGAATCCAAAACAATCATAAGCACGCCACCATACCAGCCCCCACCACCGCGCGGTCCTCAAAGAAGTGATGTGATGCTTTGCTTACGCTTCCAAGAACAGAGATGTAAATAGAACTACGCAAGTTAATTGCCACGCTCATGTTCACGAGGAGACTCGACTGGGGAACGCTATGCAATTTTCCGTTTTGGTTGGTGCATTCAAAGAAATTAGTTACAGAGCAGTATTATCTAGAGTCCATGAAGCGAATCATGAGTTGGCTTCTTGTAATATTTGTAGTGCATCACACTTTTGCTTTTACAAGGATTTACTTCCAACTTCCATCCAACCCCTTACAAGCTGCAAATTGCATATGTATTAAATTAGTCATAATACTACTACCAGGCGGCAGAGCTACCTCATTATCGTTAGAATTTTAAATGGGCTCTTTGGCTCTCATTTCGTTCGAGTAGTCTTGTTGAAATCCATAATTCAAAGACGGGGGAGGCTCAACCATTTTTAAAAACCTTTAGGATTTTTATTTTAGTTTTTTACTTGACATATCGTACGTATGGAATGGAGTATTGAAGAAAGACAAGAAGTGACAATGACAATATTCAAAGTAGAAACCTTGGCCTACGTGACTGCCAAACTCTCAAAGTTTAACCTTCATAAAATATATAAAAAGAAAAAAAAGAGGTGTAAACGGAGTAATATTTTAGAGCTAGACTTACTAAATGTAACTCTACTCCTTTTGTCTGCACTGCACTGTTGATGATGTCAAGTTTTGTACTCAAGAAAAGACAAGAAGCGAAATGACACTGAAATGGAAAAGCCGAAACGTTTAAGCCGGAATGTGCTTGTTCAGCTTAATCCTTTAAGTTTATGGCGATGGGACACTGCATTGAAAATGGAGGTGGATATATTAATATTTGGTACGTTTTTTTGCATTCCTTCCTAGTCCTACGTCGTACCACACTAAAAACTAAAAACAACTTTTTTATTTCACAACTTCTCTCTATGCGTCATCATCGTAGGCAAATTGTTATGTTTACTGGAAATTTTTATTCCCATGTTCTTTTATAATCCCAAGTTTTTTTTAGTTTGCAGTAAACATATACGTAAAACACTTTTCAGGTTCTTACTTTTTCCCAAAAAAATTATACGCGTATCGTTATCGTTATCGTATGGTAATGTATATAAATAAAAGCAGATATGTTACATAAATCAAATGGTCCACCAAGTCAACTTTTCCTCTCATTTAAATTTCAGGATTATTTGAATAATGAACTGCGTTAGTTGAATGTCTCAAGCGAAGCTTTCAAATTCCAAAATTGTCACATGTACCCCTTTTCTAGTGTATTTTTAGAATATTTTGTCTATCTTTCTGTCAGCCTTTTGCGTAAGCTCAGCATGTTCTGCACTCTGTTCTGTACTCCCTTGTCCTCTTCTTGCTCATTTAAGCTTCATTTCATTCAATTTTTTGTACCTCCTCCTCCTATAAGTAGACAGACATTATTTTTGGCATCATAAAAAATATTATGGCAATAAAAAATGGCCCAATCGCATCGCAATGGTTGTACATATTACGCAGGAAATTATATATGAATGCTGCGAGAAAGGCAGCAGCAGAGTTTGCATCTTTTTAGATCTGGTGTGTAGGCGTAGTTTTGAATACTTGCAGAGCTTGTAAACTTATAACAAGTCCCAGTGTGCCAGCCACACACAAAAGTCAACTTCTTATGCACACCAACCAACTTTCTCCCGGATAGTAACTGCAGCGCAGTGGTGAATGTGTCATACTGAACAAAACAAAGGTACTGTGAAACTGACATGCAGCATGCATATATGTATGTACGTAGTACGTACACACACACTGTATATAATATTCATGTAGTCCATTTGTAGTAGCTGTCAATAGCAAAAGTTGTCTTGAAAAAAGAAGAAAGAATGCGTGTCATACACTCAAGCCACACTACTCGCTTTGTAAATGCAAGTTACACATATATTTTATTCCTTTTGATTATGTTACTAATGTTACAACCAACCAACAGGCCACCACCACACCATCGCTCAGAGGTAAACACATGTACATCATTATTGTTACACAGTTCTCATTCAGGATTCAGGACATGCATTTGCATTACATAAATAATAGTACGTACACATACTGTATATAATATTCATGTAGTCCATTTGTAGTAGCTGTCAATAGCAAAAGTTGTCTTGAAAAAAGAAGAAAGAATGCGTGTCATACACTCAAGCCACACTACTCGCAGTAAACTGCTCGCTTTGTAAATGCAAGTTACACATATTTTTTTCTTTTGATTATGTTACAACCAACCAACAGGCCACCACCACACCATCGCTCAGAGGTAAACACATGTACATCATTATTGTTACATAGTTCTCATTCAGGATTCAGGACATGCATTTGCATTACATAAATATTTGTGTGTTAATGAATGATGATGTTACACAATGGCGTGTTTCCCACTTCACCAGAAAAGTTTTTAAGGAACCAAAAATACACCCCGTTCCTAGAAGTGGAGAAGCTGACGTGGTGAGCATGACGGTCGTCTCGAGGCCTTTCATCATCTGATTAATGCAAAACACCGCAACCATAACCATACCTGCACCTGCACCTATAGGTGACCCCAAAATTTTGTTTTTAAGGATCTACCCTCGGAAAACCCCAAGTTGAAAGAAGAGAGGTTGTGATTCCCAGTTTGCCATTTTAAGTTACCGTGTATGTGCAATATGTGCATGCATTGTATCCTAAATTAAAGGTGCACTTTTTGGGAATGCCAGAGGTGGCAGGTTATTATGTAATTGGTGTCGCGGTGCGGCGGATAATGGCAGTTAACTCGATTTCTATTTGTTAACCTTATTAAAACGAAAATGAGATAATATATATTGCACACGCACCCCCACTGTGTAACGAATCTGGATTTGGAGAGATCGGAAGTGCTCCTTATATAATGCACACAAACCCGTGAACATTTGCATCAAAATAAGTACTCTATAAAAGGAAGAGCATATTATATTTCCCATAATTCACCGCGTCCTGTCTCATGCCCATTACTCTGCTTGACTTAATATGGAGTTGGGGGCACCCTGTCATAAAAGTCGCTAATTAATTCTCCTTAGACAGGAAAGAGTCTCAAGGAAGATGTAAGACATGTACTTTCCTTGTACCTTTCAACCTAATAATAATAATAGTACACACACATCCGCAAAAATTGTCAGGTATGCTATGTGTGAGAAAATGAAATTCCTGTTGGGTTCGTAATGCATAATAGGAAAAGTTTCCTTATCACGTAATATCCTACCAGCCGTACCACCACCACACAAAAAGTTTATGCATTTTAGATGCGTCAGTCAGATAAGGTAAGGTGTAACGTGCTATGGAGGAAAAAATCGGTATTACCGTAATACTCTAGTAACCTCATCAGATCAAATCATACTAAGGTGTTCACACTCATTCAGTGTGCAACTATCTCCTTACTTACCAACGTACTTTGCATTTAATAATCAAACCATACACCGTAGTACATAACACAAAACGAACGGGTTGTATGTATGTACTCGAGTCGAAGGAGTTTTGTAAACATTGCTCTTGGCTGTTTTACAAGCAAACACACCTTTATTCAGATCTGGTCGCAACAATGCAGCTTAAAATAGTGAGGTAATATAATAATGCCAAGATGGATAAATAGTCAAAGGGGAAATCCCAATGCAATGGTGAATTTTTACGAGCTGTTGGCAGCAGCACACAAAAGTGGCAGTAAGTTCGACAAATATCCCATCATGCAACTAAACTACTACTCGTCTGTCGCGTTCACTTTCATTTCTCACGAGAGTATCTTCCTCCATATAAGGGTACGGTGGTGGTGGTGGTGGTGGTACACTGGGATAATTTTTGTTATGTTATGCACAAAGTTATGCACGGTGGATGCAATGCACACACATAACCAGCGTGAGACAACAAAAACGCGTAAGGATTGTGACGCCTGATAATAGCAATAGATAATAATAATAATAAAAGGAGCGTGTGTTCGTGTGTACGAGCGAGCGTATATTATTCATCCATTCGTCCATCCTTTTTAGATTTAGAATGCCTATTGGGGAGAGAAATTTAAAGGGGTTCATTGTTGTCAGAAAGGGCTCCTGCTCACACACATTACATATCTTTCGAGACAATGTGAGACAGACATGGTGCATAAACAGCGCACACGACCACTGCTCACTATAACCACTCTACAATCAGTACAACACTTTTTTGGCGACGAAGAGCAAATTTTTATTTTTCTAGAAATGCATGAACACAAACTCGACAAAATAATATCCCAGTTTACTAATGGCGAGCTAAACGGATAAAATTTTACTTTTTTTATGGCAAAGACGCTACTGACATTGCATTTATTGGGNTAGAAATGCATGAACACAAACTCGACAAAATAATATCCCAGTTTACTAATGGCGAGCTAAACGGATAAAATTTTACTTTTTTTATGGCAAAGACGCTACTGACATTGCATTTATTGGGAAAAAATAAAATAGAAAAAAAAGTGAACAAAGGTCTTTAATTATTGTCAGCCTCTGAACAGATCAAAGTTTCTATAAATCATAGTCACGTTCCTTTTGATTTTATCAAGTGGAAGTAATAATAATAAGTTCGTGCAAGTCAAGTGTATGTATGCAGCGAGTTATGTGTTCGCGTGTTTGTCCTTTTGATGTAGTGTGGCTATAGAATAGAGTCGCAACAAGTTCAGGGAATTTGATTAGATCTCTCTTTAGGTGCAGTGTAATATCGATTAGCACAACAGCATAGTCATAATATAAGTGACTCAATCAAGAGAGACATGAAGTCAATGCCAAAATTCCAAAAATACAAATTTTCACAAAAATTATACGTATACAAAAAATAAGTTGTAACTCTAGGTTTGTGTGTATGTGAGTGAGCCCTAGTGTGAATGTGATGTGATGAGCTACCGGTTTTCCGTGTTGATGTTGTGTTGAACAAGTAAATAAATTAATTTAAATTAAAACCTTGTCGTTGTGTGCATGTGTAGTAGTGTGTATGTGTTAAAATTATCTGTTTTCATAACCTTCGGATTGGCATCGGGCCATAATTGAAAAAGGGAGACAAAGAGTGGCTGTGCTGAGCTGTGCAGCAGCAATACAGACTTTCTGTGCCTGCCTTGTTTGTTGTTCCAGGCGTCTTGTTAGCTTGAGGAAGTTGTCGACTTGCAAAAATCTTGTGTATATTATGATGATGGTGGTGGTGGTGTTACATGCATGGTTCAAGTGACTCGGGACACATGTCGTCGTCTAGCTGCACATTATCATTATCATGCACATTCAACTGAGAATAATGTTTGTATATATAACGCACACGACCTGATAGGTATTGCGGTTTTAATGAGTCAGCAGAGACTAAAGTACAGATATACAAAAACTTACACGTACAAAAACAGCTCCCAACAAAACTACGCAGCGAGCGAGCGAAGGATTTGAACTAACAAGACCGGTATTTAAGGCGGAAATAAACTCGAAATCAATTATTTCTTCTTTTTTTTTTGTTGAACAAGTGAAGATGCCCAAGAATCTTGCACACGTTTAATGTGGTGCATGAAGGGTGTTGGGTCGCCGTGTGTTCCAACAACTCGGATAAACAATGAAAGGACAACATCCGGGAAAACCTTGTGCCACATTTAAACTGCTTTCATGTTGGTTCACCCCTTTGGACAGATAATGCTCTATATTTTACATCTCCAACATCCACAAGTCTCTTTGAAATTTGTAAATTTTAACGAACACTAAAAGGGTTTATCTGCTCGTTGTTGTCAACTATGTGGAACATGAGGATGGTTCTAGTCACTCTCACTCATGATGCTCCGTGCCATAGTAGGAAATATGCCAGGAGAGTATCCGGTTACTGGATTTTTTGCATTCTACTCTGCCTAATTTATCAAAGCTCAGGACAAGGTTTTGGCTTCCATTATCCTCTACATGGTGAGCACTTGTGCACTTTTGAGCGTTGTGGTTTTGTGGTTTTTGAGATTTACATATACCAACCAACCAGTACATATAATATATAGTACGCCATATACTCATTATCATTATATTTTGCCTGCTATATAGCGAGCCAAATGCTTTTAATTTTCGGGAGGAGATAATGCATTGCCCACATTTTATTTTAAGCATAGTTCACAGACAGGCAACGACATACAATCAGGCCGAAATGGGCTCGCCGGGTTGCAAAGAATTCAGAACGAAATATCTCATTAATTTAGTCGCACTAATGGTACCGGTCTCATAACAAGAGATTTCCACATACCACGTACCAAGGAATGGCATGAAGCAATGTGCATGCGGAGAATTGGGAAACCCACATGTGAAAGCAAAAGTGAATGTATGAAAGGAAAGGAAAATTGAAAGGAATTGAAAATTTTTCTCAAATTAAAACCATGCGCCACGCCATTCCCTCTGAATGAAGTGCAAATTAGCAGTCCTCCCACCTTCATGGGCTTTTAAATTAATGCATATGTTAATGGTTTAATTAGGACCACCGATGATGCCAGGACCGGGAGGTCCATACCAAATCACTTTTCAGGCACCTCCAATCCGCCATATCATGGAGCAAGTGCGTCCGAAGCAGTTCCAGCTCCCTCCAATGCACAAAGTGACAGAAACGCTGGGTGCACTTGGAACCATAGCCAGACAATTTTTACGACGATCCGCCACCCCTCCTGGATCGGAGCAGAAGACCACGGATTCATCTTTTGAATCATCTTATCCAATGGCTGCAGCATCCGGGGCTAGCAGCAATTCGCAGCAATACAACAGTAATTACGATGATCTCTTTCAAGCGGCCACCTCAAATAGACATAACGTCAGCAGCTCTACTATTTACGGTTCTCACCCCTTGAAAATCAAGCCCGAAGAGGATGAACAACTGTTATCCGCATTATACACCCTTGGCAGGAATGTGCTGGGTCAAGTACGAGAAATTATTACTCAATTTGCATGAATGAACATGAACAGGCTAATTTGGTTCATGGCTGTTTTGCTTTCTTTTCTTTTCTCTTCGCTTCAACAAAAACTCCGAGTAAAACCATTAAAACCGATTAAAAGGGGCTTTTGCATGCAATCCTGTGATTTACAGAATGTAACCGACACGCTCGTTCCAATGGTGAAGACGATGAATACCGTGGGCAGATTTCTACCTCCGCTGATATATCGTGACGGCAGGATCATACTTGGCACGGGCAATTCAACCAAGGACGGTGGCAACGTGAAAGATGTTGTCTGTACCACTCCAAGTCAACAACCAGGGAAATGTCTTGACATTTCGGGGTGTCCATCATTACTCATCGATTTGCAGCGGCTGAGAAAGTCGCTGTGCTTTAAGGCCCTTTTCGTTCCTGGGGTTTGTTGCCCCGATAGACCAGAGAATGAGGCTTCTGCCGTAATAACTCCAACTCAAAAGCCATACATTGAGACTGGGTCAACTAGAAGACCACCGACGCAGTTCACCACAACCACTGAGAAACCAACAACGAGGAGACCTAGTTTCACGGTAGATATCCTTACGACGTCAACGACAACAACCACTCGTCGACCTGCGAGTGTATTTGGCATCGGTGGAACTGGTGGTGCTGGTGGAGGTAATGATTTTCCTCCAAGAGACTGCGGACGAGCGGAAGCACCGAGTTTCAGAATTGTTGGCGGTGAAAAAAGTAGGTCCCACCACTCCACAGAACTGCTATATAACTATATAATGACAACCGTATTGACTCATTTCATTATACCTATATTAGAAAATGGATACAACACATCATGCATCATGCATCACCACAAAAAGTCTAGTTTTCTTTATTCGTCGCGCTTGTCGTATCCTAAAATTCGATACGGTGGTAGCGTTTTTTGTGTTATCCCACTTTCACTTGGTTTTTTTCTTTTTGGTTGACAACATCAATAGAAGGATTTCCGGGATCCATGATTCATGATAATAAGCACAGCTTTGCTACCACTGATGAGCTTTTTTTTTTGAGAATTGGGAGAGATGACATAAGGTAGATGCATAAAAGTGTGGTAGATACGAGTACAGCGTTAATGTAGAAAAAATGTCACATGCCGTATATTTGCCATTTGCCAATGCAAGCTTGTGTTAGTCACTTACGTCATCACCAATTCTCTGCGAGCTCCACTCACTCCACTTTTTAATAGCCGACTCCAATGGGTCTCTTTGTTTGACATTTTTACAACAATTTTATGCATGTTATCCTGTTCTAATTGTAAGAGTTTGGGATTGTGATCTACTTGTTCTAGGTACTCCTGGCATGTGGCCATGGATGGCAGCAATTTTTCTGCATGGTCCAAAAGGAACGGAATTCTGGTGTGGTGGCACGCTCATCTCAAAGCGCTACGTACTCACTGCGGCTCATTGCAGTAAAGATGCGAAGCAAAGACCGTAATAATAAAGATGCACTCTACTTTATTTCCCACATCATGAAACATTAACTTTAAAAGCTCTTTTACCATTTTCCGTTTTTATATGCACTTTTTCTTGCATTTGCGGAATTGGAGGTTATGATCGTCGCAAATGTCGCAATGCCTCTTTTGCCTCGTGCGAATGCAACAAAATATTTATTCGGGACAAGGATTCAATATATAAATAAAATGACCTTTCTCTCACCAAATAGGTTTAGCCCACGTCAATTTACGGTGAGATTGGGTGATTATGATCTGGTACGTACTGACGACCCATCGGCCCCAGAGTCATATCGCGTTGTTAAAATAACAGCACATCCACAATTCAACGGTGTCGGCTTTTACAATGATGTCGCCCTGTTGGAACTTGACAAAGATGTTGAATATAGTCGATTCATATCACCTATCTGTCTTCCAACTGCAAGGCATCGCTTTACAACTTTTGAAGGAACCTACCCCACTGTCATTGGATGGGGTATGCAGCATATGATAACTTACAAGAGTAAAGTGCAGATTGGCGCAAGTTTCTCAAGGGCTTGTGCATCTTTGTTTGTCAAGACTATCAAGTTCATAAAAAATCCCAAAAATTTCTAGGCACAAATAAATATGGAGGACGAGAACATAATGCACTGCAAGAGGTCAGATTACCCGTATGGTCTAACACTGACTGCGACAAGGCGTATTTCCAACCGATTACAAACATATTCCTTTGCGCTGGCTATCCTCAGGGTGGCAAGGATGCATGTCAGGTACAGTTTTTGTAGTTGGCCTCTCGTGTAAAAATTTATTTCTTTTAATTTTCAATTAGTTTAAACTAGCAGCACTTTTCAGAGTTACATGACATTAATCTAACTTTGTTTTATCTTCCCTATTTCAGGGGGACTCGGGTAAAATATTATAGCATTACCAACTATTATCGTCGTCACTTTTAAATATTCTGTTTATTTATGCTTTATCGATATAATAATGGCGCATGTTCGCATGTGTTTAGGTGGGCCACTAATGTTGGAAATGGATGGAAGATGGATACAAATCGGGATAGTGTCGTTTGGAAACCGATGCGCGGAAGCAGGATATCCCGGTGTCTACACTAGGTTGACAGAGTTTTTAGACTGGATCAATGCCAATGCTGCCTGAGTTATTACAACGATCATGTTCTATCGTGAAGTTTACAACTAAAATGCATATTTATAAAGAAAAGTCTAATAATGTCAAATGTATACTAGCGTAAACACATAAACATACATGTACAATACAAATGTAAAGCATGCAATGTTCCACACGTTGATACGATGATGTGGTGGATGTAGTACATATATTTCATTAGACGAAATAATCAGCTTGGTTAATATCTTTAGTACTTACACAATCATCAACTGTCAGATTATATTTTATACTGGAATTACTTCTTCTTCTATACAGTTATGTTCATGATGACAAAGAAATTAAAAAAACGTAACATTCAACATTCACAAATGTTTACACTGCTGATTATATTACATTCTATCGAGTGTTTTTCATTTAATTATCAAAAATAACAAGGAAATAGTAGTTTACGAGAATACAATCACAGAGAACTGGAAACTTACATTAACTGTTTAGGGCAACATGGCCCTGGCGTTAACACGACTCTTGTCACATCTGTCACATACGATTTGTTTTAATACACAGAGACCACGTTGTCCAGAAGATTGAACGGTTTCAATAGCCAATGACGTCAGGGCTGAAAACGAATTGATTTTGTACTTCAACGTCATTCGGCCGCAAGGCATGCAGTACTTACATCCATTCATGTACTGATACACTATATCCGGCAAACCAGTTGTTGCGAATACACTAAAAACAGTCAAACAAAAACGTGCATGTAAATTAGCAGAACTATACAGAATACATGTAAGCTTGCTTGGATTAAGTCAATTTTACTGGAGCTTGTGTACCTTTTCCGGGTTGTTGTTTTTAAAACTTCAATTGCGGATTCAAACAAAGTGGGAATATCGGAGTACCCAACGTAGGTTGCAACGTTCGGGATCGGGATCTGTACATGCAGGTTGCGATTATTGGAAATATCTAGCTTCATAATTCGCAAGTAGGGGATCACCGCTGGAAGAAAAGTTAGCCTATTGCTGCTAACATTTAAGGACCTTCAATATAAAATCAAGGGAGAAGATTTTACTTTTAGACGTTAATTGTTTGAGCAATACCAAGTCTTCCAATATAGCGGAATAACGTATGCGCAATCTTAATGAGTCACGAGCCGCAAGCACGAGAAGGCCAAGGGGTAAACCCAAGCATGCAACAAGTATGGCATAAACAAAACACAATCTTGCAATTAGTAGTCATACTAATCATTCCAAATATGTTTCATTTGTCGTTAAAAATTCATTAGTACCTATATCTTAATCAAGCTTCATAATTATATGAGGAAATGGAATATGTTGTCTGTACTTGTGGCACTGTGTGATTCATATTCGTTTAGGTACAAAGTCAGTAAACATGGAAGAAATTATTGAAAAATTAAAGCACCCAACATTGTCAGACGGACTATCTCCCCTTGCTGAAAACTTTGACAAAATCTTACCACCCGAGGTACACAAATACTTTTCTTTTATTTGTCCATGCTTTCCGTTTCTTTTTATGCCACATTTACTAAAATCAAGTGATTGTCATAGATTTGGGAACCAATTTTTAGATACATTTCCGACCCACTAACTTTGCTTTTCTGTAGTAGGACTTGTATGATGTGGGAAGGAATTTTGTCTAATAAAACTCAATTTCTATTCCAGTTGGTAAGCACACTCATAGTGATTGATTATTACCTCTAAGATTATTTTAATTCCTCTGTAGATTATCTCATTTCTAGTGTGATATTACGAACTTAAGCCTAATCTTCTATTACAGACACTTCCAAGTTTGCAAAAACACCTATCGAAAACTGATCTGGCGGTTTGCAGAAACGTTTGTTCCCAGTGGAAAAGCTCAGTTGATGTACACTTTCCACAGAAAAGCAAACTTTTAGCTGTATCAGAAACTCCGTGTTATCCTAATGTTAAGATTTGGAATAACTATTGGAGAAAATATAGCAAGGAGATAAAATAAACCCAACCGATCATCATCTACCAATCTAGTGGAACAAGCCTGATCACCTTAAGCACTCTTCATCAGTTATTCCTGTTTAAACCCCCCCCCCACTTAACCCTAATGATTTCAAAATAAGACAGACACCCTGCCAAGATCATAAGTTCGACTTTGCTACACAGAGAGCTAATAATGAGAGTATTTTAAAAAATATAGTGCTTACTGCAAACTCTTCATACGTATCCAATTATAAGGTAAACACGCCAATCTATTGTCACTAAAGTCAGCAACTTTAAGACAATGCAAGTCCACGACTGAGGAAGGTAAAACTGCAAGCTACGTAATTTAAACCAGAAAATCAATATATTATACGAATACCATCGCTTGTTAATGGCTTTATTCGTTTCAGTAGGTAGTTAAAATAAATCTAAAACCTTATTCCGCGACAAGTCCAGATGCGTCAACCCCCGAAACGCTGGGTTTGAAAAGAAATTCCATTGTAAATTATCGATTTCATTGCTGGCAAGAGTTAAGCTCTGCAATGAGGCACTTAGTTTCATCAACTATAAGCAAAAACAATTTAAACCCATATATATAATCTCGTAATCATTCGTTTATAAATGTACAATAGTAATTTCTAAAACAGCTTCATACCTTGTCTACATCCTTTAGTCGATTTCCAGAAAGATTAAGCACCGTCAGCCATTTTAACCTAAACAATCTTTTGTCTATCATTCTTAGACCGATATTTCGAATTGTTAACTTTTCCAGGGTTAATGGAAACTCTTTTGGGTAATTTTCTCTGTTCATGACAGTCAGTACTTTATCGTTGATTAGTAGACATTTCTTAATTTTAGCGGTCGCTGTTTTAGATAATTCCGGCGATCTGGGTCTTTTCAAGCCTCCACTGGATTTTCTCAGCGATCCCACTTCCTCTGACTCTGACTGTTCCTTTTGATCACTTGCTGGCACTAAGGGTTTTTGTGAAGGGGCTGATGCACGTACACCTGACTCGTGCTTCCCCTCTGAAGGTTGGGTTATCATGTCCATAAATTCGCGAAGCTGGTCTGGATTACAACCTCTTAGCATAACATTAAATGGTGGCTTGTCTACTTCAATCGTAGCTCTGCCTTCATCGACGAACCGTGTTCTCAAATTGACATTGTTCAGCTAAATTGAAAAGGGAAAAAATTCAAGCGAAACCTGAATCAGTTTTCACAACAATCAACATAGCTAAGCTACATTAAAATCCAGCATCACTCATAATAAGTAATCTAAACGTAACGTACAACATATTCTTGACCAGAAATATCTTTACTAGTTGAAACAACCAACACTCGTCCTCCGTTCGGTTTATTCCTAATTTGTAGCACGGACTTGCATGGCTTCCGCAATTTACTTTGGGACCCGTAACCAACTGACTGGGCCAACCTGTTCATAATATCCACTGTGCAAACCAACTTCATCTTGTAGCTCACCTGTAAAAGTAAAATTAAGCAATATAGAGTTTAGTTAGACCTTCATCTTGACTCTTGCCTTTGACGGCGTTTTTGGCAAGATCAGCAATAAATCTAAAAACTTAAACTTCATTTTCCACAATGTGGTACAAACCTCTAACGCGCGCCTTGAGTGAGTGCCCTCGTGAGGTTCTTCTGCCTTGAGGTGCCTTGTGTACTAGATTTAGAGGTGAACTGTTAATTGAAAAAAGGCACTTTTAATCAATCATCAGATCCGTCGTGGCCCCTAGCTTAGGTTTAAAAAGCACGTGATGAAGTGTATTTACTTATTTAGTAGAACGAAATTATGTCTGCCTTTCTTCAATAATTATGGTCGCTTTCACCTGATGAGTTTTTTTTTCTGGTAATAATGCTGAATGCTCAATTCTCTGGTGTAAGCTAATGTTTCGAATTTACATTGAAATCTGCAGTAGTATAGTGAACAGAACGACAGTGATTTGGAATAGGTAATCTGTTATTTCAACACTCCACCTGGATGCTTCTAACTTATCTTATGGACGTCTGGCTGGATCATCATCATATCATCCGCACAACTCCGCACCGCATCCAGTCCAGAAGCGATATTATCCGATGGTCCGATTTTCTTCTTTTTCTCACACAATCTCGTCGCAATCGCAATCCCACTAACTCGTTCCCTCCGCACAAAGCAAAACATTTCAGCTCTATGATTTGATGACAAGTCCTACAAGTGGGGTCTTTGTGGATTGGATAAACTCTGGATGTGTGGCTTTTTACTACTGTTGGTTTGTTTGGTAGTCCCCCCAATCCCAAAGCTACGTTATCTTTGCTTGTGCACTAGATGAGGACATTTTTATGCAAAGAGAGGGTTGAAATACTATTAAATTCGAGTATTTACCCTGCTCTTCCTACGTACATTTTAATCTATACTTGTAAAATATTTATTTGATGATTGGATTATGTTATAAATGGTTTCTAGCTTTTTCGAGTTTTAAAATAATTAGTGAAGCAAGAAAAATGTAATTTTCAATGCACTTAACTGTCAATCGTCTACCGCACTGCTTCCTCCCGCTCCCTCACTGCTCGGATGGATGCAATTGCAAATCAAATCCTGGTGATGTCCTTAATCTACGTTCCTGTTGATCTAAATAGTATGCCTTTAATTGCAAAAAAGTGATGAAATGAACGTCATGAAATGAACTTTTTTTTATTTTTTATTGCTCACTGCTCACTACGTATTTAACCACTGGTAGGAGGTACATTACAAGCTGCTTCCTTGTTGATCTTTGTATCACATATTTGTAAACTTTCAACACTGATGAAGTTTATCTCTTGCTTGATTATTATTATTATAATACATACAACTAACACATCAAAACAACTCGAACATTTACATATCGTCAATTACACACCTACAGACTTTCAAAGCATGGCTAAATACATGACTGGTGTTTCATTCCAATCCTTAGTTGCGGAATTGTTCACCCGGCCGACTAGGCATTCTACTTTCGACGCTGTATTATTATATAAGGATTAGATACTGTATTATTGGCTGAATTACAATCTTGTAGTTAATGCTTAAAAGAGCTATGTAAATTGTGACTAGGTCCGTTTGAAAGCGTTAACGAATCCCAGTAGGACTGTATGTAGTAAAGCGAGAGCGGAGCAGCCTAGGTTCTCCGCCTTCATGTTCTGTCATACTGGAGGAAGAATATTCCCTACAAGAATGAGGAAAAATACTTTTATGAAATCGTATCTGCTGTTTTATGTTTGAATTGAATTGTAAAAGATAGAATTAGTTTTAGTACCTATGCATTGGAGGCGTTCGTCGGCTCACTCCGTCAAATGATCGATTCATATTAGATGGTTCAGAACGTGACTGATGAACTGATAGAGGAGTGCTACTTCCTGTTCCTCCTATGACATATGGCGAGTATTTGTCCTGACTGGCAGAGCTGTTTCCCCCCAACGGCGTATTCTCGAGTACAACTTTAACCGTTCTTATTAAAAGCATTTGCACTCCGTATTGCAGCACTAGAGCTCCAAATCCTTTATATAGACCCGCAAATCCCTCTTCGTCAACGGTTGTACGCAAACAATCCAAGACGCCTCCGTACGATGTCAAAATTGGAGTTACTTCAAATCCCGTATCAAGGCTGTCAATTATGGTCCGCGTTCCCTGCAAATGTAGCCTAAACAAAGAAAACTTGAATAATATTCTGACATAAATGTTCAACTTTTTAGTGCCAGTCACCTACCAAAATATTTTTTTCAAATACCTGTGCAGGATTGTTTCTAGAGGAAAGAGTAGAATATCTGCAACCATATGTCCAATCAAAGAAGCAGTTGTTTCGGTGTGATAAGAAAGGCTAGTATCCTTCGAAAGGGCACCCTAAATACAAATTACAAATATTATACAAATGACAATTTCTAAAGTGCTATGTTAAGTATCGTAAATTATTTAATTTTTATATTGGACCATCAAATAACTTAATAGCCGCACCTGCTTTCTCTCTTTGCTTTCACGAACTCGTCGAATGGTAGACAACGATACAGATTTGATGCCAGTGTATATAAGATACGACAATATACCATGCGCAACTGTTGGTATAATTAAAACATGAAGAGGTACGAGGCGTCCCGTGCTAGGCCAAGATAACAACCGCCAAAATCCTTCCCTGAATACGTCAAAGAATCCTGCGGTTTCCGAAGCCACTTCACTCTGCACTGTTTCTACCAAACTTGCGGAGTAGAATGGTGTAATTATTGCTACACTTATACTGCAAAAAATCAATAAAGCAGTGAATTTACAAATTAGCTGTTACAACCTGCTAGCTGATCGAACTTCTTACGGTACGGTACCTTGTATAAGTAACAACAGTAACAAGGTATACTTACGATTTCAATAATATATGTTGCATAAATGCCTTCAGAGTACTGTGTCTTGAAATCTCCCTATGGAAGTCAAATGTTACACAACAATTAAAGTGAACGTGAACGTCTTTTGCAAAATATCAGTTTTGAATTGTTATAATATCGTACTTCGGCCACGGAGTGACTTTGCTAATGACATCTTCTACAGCTAATGTCATTCCTCGAACAACCAGTGTGCTGCCCAACCCTTTCCACAGCACCGCCACCCCTTGTCTTTGACAAATATGCATCATTGGAGAAACTAGTGTAAACGGAAATAGATGATACCTCCATGACTGCACATGAACCTGTAGTGACAAGGGACAATAGAGCACTTCAGATCATTTGAATATTAGATTAAAAGTTAAAAAGGGGTCAACTTTCTAAATGTTTACCTGACACTGCCTTCTGCAAACAATAAATGGATGACTTAACAAGTTCTCCGCAACTAATCCTGCTATTCCAATTCCTTTAGCAGCGTAATTTTGAATATTAGGGTCTATAAAATAATAATCAGGTTATATAAGTAATTCACACGTGGCCAGCTGGCCAGTGATGACTGCTTAATTGTAGAAGTTAAAGGCAAGAATAGAACACTGGTCACAGAAACGAACGCAATAATGTTACAGCATTAACTAAAAGTTAGCGTGGAGTTAAAGTAGGTATATTAATTATTTGTTGAAGTTGAAAATCACTCGCAAGGTTTAAATGGCGAGCTATGCACAAAATATATTAACGCAAAAATGACTTAAATTAATCGATTAAGATAATAATGCAAGCATGAGGGAATATATATATTGAAAGCTAAGGTATTCAAATGAATTTAGTCTGAATTAGAATAAAAGTTTTAAAAAATGACGTCAGTAAAATAAAATTTGCAAATTGTCCATCAATACTCTTGGTATTACTTTCTCAATTTTCCTTTTTGCGGCACAACATTTAGAGACATTTATATAACATTCCTGCATTCCACGTTCAATTTAATGATTCAGATTCCGAGTAACGACTAACTTGGCAAAGAAAAGAACCTTCTCTACAAAGATACGTAACATATTGCTGTTCTCTGTGAACGATTATAAATTCCTCATTTTACGTAAAGGACTTCGAACAACATAACAATTACTACATTTAAACTGAAACGATAACCACCTTCAGGGGAATCAGGTTGTGACGAAGTAGAACCAGGAGGAGTATTGATGGGTAAGCTAAAATGCCGCGTTGGCGTTCTTCTATCAAATGCAGCACCTGAAAAATCAATTTGGTCCGTGGTGGCGGACCCTCCAGAACCATACAGTGGCACTTTAGGGCTATTGTACCCTGGCCCATATCCTTCCAAATTTTCATTTCTTGATGAACTTCTCCCAGCATATCCAAACATGCCTTCGGAGGAGCGCTGGAATCCCGAATCTCCATCGTATATTGCGTGACCAGCAGAGACCCTACCGGAGCTCGGAAATCCTCTGCCGTAATCACTCATTCCAGCCATATTTTGCCTGGTTCGTATTCTCTCAGGGGAATTAAATGAATACGAATTCTGAGCTTGCGGCAAACTGCTGCTGCTTTGGTACTGTTGTTGTGGAGGTGAAAACAGGGGGGTTCTTTCAGTCGCCAAAACAATCGGTCTGAATGTGTAGTCAAGATTCACCAACTCGGATTCCAACGAGTCGTGATCGTCGTCCTCGTCGTCTTGAAAATGCCCTTGGTCACTGCTGCTGTTGTCCTTCGTTACGTTCCCCTGAACTCTTCTGTTCTCTTCCGAGGGCAAGTTCAAGTCGACGTAGTCATCAAAAAAGCCGTAAATTTTGGTAGATCCAGATGGCTTCGCAAGCCAGAACCTCTTCGCGCGCAGGCAGTATGGATGGACAACGGGGCCCTTAGCCAGACAGTTGCGGTTGTCTAATCTTCATCTTGCAAGAGTAAAAAACAAACACGTTACGTTAGAAAGACCACGACTCGAACAGGAGAGCACTTTTGCGCAGTTTGATACTTACTATTACTGAGGATGATGATAAATTAACCTTGGCCTTCCTTGATAACTATATGTATATTTTATTTATCTGTCATCTGTGAGGTACTTACTCCTTGCACCTCTTGTGCTGTTTGTTTTATTCCAGCTATTATCCTTCCAAAACTTGATGTTAAATCCGCGTCTATAGGATCACACCTTTGCTCTTGAAAGAAATATAAGAGGAAAGGGATTAGGGATTGAGTTGAACAAACAAAAATTTGCCTATTTACTCCACTCTTAATAATAGGAGAAGAAGGCAAGGGCAAATGCAGATCATTTGTTTCCACTTTAGGCACTCAAGTTGATATTTTGGTAAAAGGTAGAAGAGGTACAGGTGTATAGTGAGTGAGTGTGTAATGTGTACGGAACGGACGGAATGGCCCTGGAGTACAGAGATACCGAATTGTGAAGTTTGGTGAGATTCCCCCATAAACCAAAATGTGAACAAGTTGCTCACTCACTTCTCACTTGTGTCTAGTGTAACAAATATACATGCATTGCCTGCATATTGCACACATCATTACGTACACTTACATATAATAGCAACCAAATGTGTGCTGCTGCGGAATCCTATAGAGGTTTTGGAATTAGCACATCCAAGAAATATTGCACAAATTTTGCCCACACCACACAAAGTCCTTCTTCCATCTTTATAAAATGTGCAAGCATGGAATTGGCAATGGCATCTTGGGCCACTTGACTTTGGTGAGAAAAAGAAAAGAGTATGATTGATTATGCCATGATTTTATGAATCTGCAAATTGTGCGTGCGTACGTACTTACATAATACATAGGTAATTCATTGTTTGAGATGTGTTTTGTTTTTGGGCGAATTTGGACTACCGCAAGAGAATTTCATGCAGGTTATTCGACGGCATAAGATGAGGGAGAGGGAGTAGCTAAAGCTAAACCAGAGTCTGCCAGAGTTGTCGACGAGAGTGTATCAATGCAATGTACGTACATAATACAGGCATGGGTGCTCGCTGTGTTGCGTATGCATTGTGTGTTAGCGGTGCACATATTGCACATATTATATGTAGTACTATGTACTTACTGTACTACACATCGTATCGTAATACATCGGAATATGTATACAATACAATGTTCCCCAAAATCCTATGCTTCAGTCAGTCAGTACTAGTACCACTACCACTACCAACTACTCAATACTCAATGCAAGTTTTGTATCACATCACATTCTCAATCCTCATCCTCACATTTTATAGTAAATGCATCATTTCATTTCATTCATATCCCAAATCCCAACCAAATTCAAAACCAACAATTTATAGCTGTTGTTGTGTTGTGTGCATACTCAATACTCTCTGCTCTGCTGCTTTAGTTTAGTACTATCGTCAATAACGTGTACTATGCTATGTTCCCCAAAATCCTATGCTTCAGACAGTCAGTAGTCAGTATTATACCACTACCACTCACTCAATACTCAACACAAGTTTTGTATCACATCACATTCTCAATCCTCATCCTCACATTTTAGTAAATGCATCATTTCATTCATATCCAAATCCCAAATCCCAACCAAATTCAAAACCAACAATTTATAGCTGTTGTTGTGTTGTGTGCATACTCAATACTCTCTGCTCTGCTGCTTTAGTTTAGTACTACCTGCGGAGTTTATTTGGCGAGTTTACCCTCCTCTAAATCCTCTAGTCGGCTCGGCTTTCCGTGTTTTCCTCTCCTATTTACAATTAGCAGTGTTTTCTTGGATTCGATTGCACCCCCAAAATCCGGATCCCGAGCGGAAGTCATCTTTGCTTATTGGCAAGTGAAATAATACTCAACAATTGGAGTTATTAGACCCATGGTAAGTAGTATTCATTTTGCAAGCATTAAAGCATTATTATGAAATCCCTGTCAGTGCAGTGCAGCGGGTTCAGCGTAAAAACTCGCTAATTGTCAGTAATAATGGCTGAAGTTGATGTGGCGTGGTGTCAGCTGATGTCCATAACATTCCTAAGCGTTGTCCGACTGCTAAATTAATTAACATTGTACAATGAAATGGAATATGTATGGAATCCTAAAAAGACTCTGACATTTGTTGGACTGATTGATATTAGTGGTTAACTGTAGTTTTAAACAGTTTACATTTACATCTCTTACAGTCTTATAAGTTTCTATAAGTTTGCAAAAGTGCTTCCAAACAACCACAACTTGTTCAAGGTGTTTTATTACATTTTGCATTAAACATTGCTTTTGAACTGTTTCCTCAGGTTTGTAGTTGAAGTTGGAATTTGAGAGTGCGAATTCAACGGGATCATGGGTGATTCGGAGCCTACGCAGCCAATAGAAGGGCAGGTGGTAAACAGTGATGATGAAGAAAATGAGACAGGCCCTACGCAGCGCATACCAGGAACGGATGTAAATAGTGATGATGAAGAAAATGAGACAGGGCCTACCCAGCGCATACCCGGGCGGGTTGCAAATAGTGATGATGAAGAAAATGAGACAGGGCCTACCCAGCGCATACCCGGGCGGGTTTTAAATAGTGATGATGAAGACAACGAGACAGGCCCTACACAGCCAATATCAAGGCGGGGTGTAAATAGTGATGATGAAGACAACGAGACAGACCCTACACAGCCAATATCAAGGCGGAGTGTAAATAGTGATGATGAGGAAATTGAAACAGGGCCTACGCAGCCCATACCACGGGGGTTAGTAAAAAGTGACGAATCGAAATCTCGTTCACGGTCTCGATCCTCCAGTAGAAGTAGTGTAGGTAGCAGCAATGTACCAAGGAAGAAGAGAAATAGATCAAGCTCAGGTTCACAATCATCCCGAGCATCATCTGTGAGATCACGGCAGTCAGGTATGATATAAATGGCAACAAAAGAAAGATTAATTAATAATTTACGGAAGTGAAAGCTTAATTACACAATGAATTCTATCGTTGTTATCTAGACGCGGAGCCTCCTGAAGGCAGCCAGGAAGAAGCCGCTGGTTCTGAAAAACCTGACGAAGATGGCGATGTAGTAGAAAATCCTGCCTTGCCAGATGCGTCTGATTCTGATGATTCGGGTCCGGAAGACTCCAGAAAGCAGAGCAGTGGAGATTCCGTTAGTGATTCCGATTTAATGTTACAAAGGGGATGATTCCACTTATTGTTGGAAGTAGTCTTATGGAAATAAAATGCATTGCTTTGCACCGAAGATGTTAAAAACGAATATCTTTACACGATTTCAGAAAAAAGAAGAGCAAAGCAGGGGGCGGAAAAGGAAGCACAGTGAAACTATCAATGGTAATGAATTCGACAAAACAGAAAAGATGGGTGATTCGGAGCCAACGCAGCGCATACCAGAGCGGGCTGTAAAAAGTGATGATGAAGAAAGTGAAGCAGGCCCTACGCAGCGCATACCTGGGCGGGTTGTGAATAGTGATGATGAAGAAAATGAGACAGGGCCTACACAGCGCGTACCACGGCGGGTTGTAGATAGTGATGATGAAGATAACGAGGCAGGCCCTACGCAGCGCATACCTCGAGGGGCTGTAAATAGTGATGATGAAGATAACGAGGCAGGCCCTACGCAGCGCATACCACGGCGGGTTGTAGATAGTGATGATGAAGACAACGACACAGGCCCTACACAGCGAATACCACGAGGGGCGTTAAATAGTGATGACGAAGAAAATGAAACAGGCCCTACGCAGCGCATACCACGGCGGGTTGTAGATAGTGATGGTGAAGATAATGAGGTAGGTCCTACGAAGCGCATACCACGGCGGGTTGTAAATAGTGATGATGAAAATGAAACTGACCCTACGCAGCGCATACCACGACGGGCTAGGGACGAATCGAAATCTCGCTCACGGTCTCGCTCATCTAGTAGAAGTAGCGTTGGTAGCAATGTACCAAGGAAGAAGAGGAATAGGTCAAGCTCTGGTTCATCCCGAGCGTCATCTGTGAAATCACGCAAGTCGGGTATGATACAAATTGAAAATTAATTAACTCATTGTCAGTTTTGGAATTGAAAGCTTTACACTAATATTACAATCGCTATCTTAAAATATGTAGACGCGGAGCCTCCTGAAGGTAGCCAAGAAGAAGCCGCTGGCTCTGAAAAGCCTGAAGAAGTTGGCCAAGTAGCAGCAAATCCTGCCTTGCCAGATGTATCCGATTCTGATGATTCGGGTCCAGAAGACTCCAGAAGGCAGAGCAGTGGAGATTTCGTTAGTGATTTCGATTTAATGTTACAACGGGTATGAATCCACTTATTGTTGCAGTCTTATTATGGAAATTAAATTCATTGAATTGCACTGAAGACGTTAAAAACATACCTGTGCATGCTTTCAGAAAAAAGAAGAGCAAAGCAGGCGGCGGAAACGGAAAGACATTGAAATTATCAATGATAATGATGATCTAATTGCTCAATTGTTGGGAGAAATGCGAATAGCATCCGAGGTAAATGCACAAAAGCTCCGTCAATTATGTTTTCTTACAGTAGTACGTGTATGAAACGCGACCTATAATAATTATGCTGCTGACTGTGACAAATGTAGGAAGACAGAGAATTAAACAAAGAGGGAAAACCTGCAACGAAGAAAATTGCCTTGCTACCTACTGTCCTTCATCATTTAAGGAAGCATGACCTTCAAATGGCGTTCCTGGAATGTAATGTACTTAGTATTTTGACTGATTGGCTTGCACCGATGCCAGACAGAAGTCTGCCTGCACTGCGTATTAGAGAAAGCATCTTTAAACTGTTAACAGAGGTATTGGAAAAAAATTACAATTTGCTTTGATATTTTGGGCAATTACGATAATGTTGGATGACTTAGTTTTTCATCCATGTACCTTCTAAATTGAATCCTTGATAATTTGTGATGTTTAGTTTCCTCCGATTGATCAGAGTCTGCTAAAGCAATCCGGAATTGGGAAGGCAGTTATGTATTTATATAAACACCCAAAGGAGACTAAACCTAACAAGGAGAAAGCTGGACGCATGATCAGTCAGTGGGCACGACCAATATTTAATCTATCTACGGATTTCAAAGCAATGAGTAAAGAAGAAAGAGAACAGCGAGATTTGGAGCAGATGCCCAAGAGACGGAGGACATCAGATGATGCTACAACCTCGCGCAAAGACATAGAGAAGGCTCTGAATAATAGTGGAGAAACAGGGTAAAGTTATTATGATAACCTACACACATGTCGTTCCTTTTCATTTATCAATAATACATTCTTCTCTTTTTATTGATTCATTAGGGCTCTGAGGCCTGGTGACCCTGGTTGGGTACCTCGTGCTAGAGTTCCAGTGCCGTCGACGAAAGATTATGTCGTACGACCTAAGTGGAATAGCGAAACTGATATTAGCCGCGTAAGTTTGCCTAAAACGTATTAATTATCATTATCACTTGTCTTGTCAGTTAATGAAAAGTCTGATTGCCGTTGCACCTAATTTAATATGTATCTATTTTGTTGATTTACGATTACAAATCTCATAGACAAATAGAAAGCAGTCTAGTAGACTGGATAAACACATGAGGAATTTTGCTGAAAGAAAGAAACAGACCCGTAATCAACGAGCTGTGCAGATATCCATCGAAGGACGAAGAATGAATTTGTAATACCGCTTCCCGTTTCATAGATATTTAAGAACCGTAATGAACTTGCCGTTTCATTGTTCTGCCGTAGTGCCGTCGTTAATTGTAGGGTTATATGATGAATTGCGTCAATTAGTGAATTGATTTTCTTACACGTTTTTCACCTTGTAAAAATAATAAATTTTGACCTGTTTGATTATTGGACTGCCGCCAGTTCGCTGCGGAAAAATTAATTATGTACCATACCATGTTTACAATTGAACATTATATTGTGGTAGCAAAATATCAATGAGATTTGGCTAATGTGTAGTTGTAGTAGTGTGATTGCTGTTGTATTTTGTCCATCCCAATAATTATCAGTTTATGATAACTTATTGTATCGCCGATACGCGTTGCCAATAAATGAGACGATATTATGTGAAAATAAAATCAATTGAAAGCACCTCTGCATCTGATGTAAACAACGATATTTTTGTATTTAGTCAATTTATTCTTATTTGCTTGCCGTTTCTCCTGCCGGTCTGTCATGAATGAAATTATAACTCATAACAACTTCAAGCTTTCGCATAACAGCAACTCAAAGCGTAGGATCTCTGTCGAACATCTAGACAACAATCCGCTAACGTGGCTAGCTCAAGATATTTTATTACCTATATATTTTAGTTTCACTGGAATGGTTGAGGCTACAGAAATGATGTTGGGGTTCACCGAATACAAATCAAATCCAGCATGGACTCTACCGAGTAGTGCAATAATACAGAGTAACAAGTCAATGGTTTCAGACGAAAGTAGTGTGAACTAGGGTGGGGATTGGGGATATATACGATATGCGATGTAATTGTTCCATAAATAGATGAATGGATGTACGATTACAGAACTTGCGATGACGGGCGATCTGCATGCATGAATACGTCTGTGTCGTTTTCGTTACATTAAATCTTGAAAACAATAGCTGATAAAACCGTTTATGTAAATGGACGAATTTCTGTTTTGTTTTTATTCGCCAATTCAATACGTATAATTTATAAACAGGAACATTGGCATGAACTTTATAGCATCAATTTTCATGATTCCAAATTGGAGTTTCCAATAAACATTTTACGAAAATACGAAAGACACATGGCAAATATACGTATATACATTTTTTATCCTTTACGCACTCGAGAAGTCTCTAAACGAGATTTAAAAACTAGATTTTAAATTTAACCGTAGAATCCATATCCGCCGAAGCGTGGGTAACCTCCATAGAACCCATGGCCATAACCGCGGTAGAATCCTGGATATCCGTATCCGAACCCACGGTATCCAAGTCCGAGTCCATATCCTCCATATCCTGTAAAAGGAGCAAATAATAATTCAGGAATGGTGATTGGTGATGCATATAAACACAAACACTATGCAAAATTTGCAGTCTTATTATATAGCGTAGTATTTCCGAGATGTCTTGCGAACTTACCACCGTAGTAGTGTCCGGCAGCGGAATCAAGATCGTCCTTCTTTTCTGCTTCAGCAGCCAAAGCGATAGCGATGCAAGCGAAGAGGGCAAATAGAGCCTGTAAGAAAATTGTATATAAATGGGATTTACTATAAATTTTTAGAAACTGAAACTTTAAAATTTCAATAAACTCTTGTTATTTCTTACAAGAACACGAGCCATTTTAATTGTTTTGAATTTGGGAAGTTGGAAACTTCAACAAGTTAGTCTTTGTAATGTGGTGGATGTTTGAATGTTGCTTTGAACTCGACACAAGTGAACTGAATGATGGCATCGTTGGTCCCTTGAGCTTATATATACCTAAAAGAGTAATCCACCTGTACCAGCTTGTCATGCCCACGTTTGTGAAAAATCAAATTACGACAAAAAATGTGTGAAATCAAAGGTATAAAAAATGACACTTTTCGCAGGAAAATTATAACAGCACATGCCACATATATTATATCGTGTAGGGATCCCTGTAATTTTTTGTTAGCAGGATATGATGATAAATGCCACAACGAGGTAAGGGTCAAGAAAAACATGGTATGCGTATGCAATGCGTGCTATAACCACTACATTGTTGGCGACAATCGACACCACCACCACCACCGTGCTAGTCTGAACATACATTGAGAAACTCTTTTTGGACTACTAAATGATTAAGAAGCACTGGTTATTGTCAGGCCGTACTACTACCTGCTGTCGTAAATAATTTGCAAAATAGTTTGGCATGCAATGCAATACTTCATCTCGTGCATCCGTATTTTGTTCAGAGAGACACAAGAAGGACAAAAAATGACGCATATCGGTAGCACTGCTTGCAGTCTGTGTGCACAGTTATAGTAACTTGGGATTGGGATTAATCTACATTTTGAAGCGGCTATGATGAAGCTGAAACTCAATGAAGTAAGGAATTAAAGTAGTAATCGAGTGCGTGAGCCATGTGCGTGGTCCTGTTGAGCTGGTAATTGTTATGTACTCAAAACACTAACACAATTGAGAAAAACCAAAAATGCAATCAAGATTGTAAAAAAGTGCTCTTGGGTTGGATCTAATGTAATTTGCAGAATGATATAACAATGCAAATTCACGCTGAAAGCAAATCGGCAAGAGGCACAAAGTATTTGAACACTATGGTACGGCCTACGGCACGGCAACTGCATGCATGATGCATGGCACTATTGTTAACTTTATATTGAAAAGAGTGGCGACTGGGAGGGAGATTCATTATTGAGCATGCACTTCGCTTGTTCGCTTTCGTCTGGCAAGATTTCTTAAAAACTAATTTGAAAAACAATTATTACATACTGATACTACTCGTAAAAGGAAAGGCATATTTTTAGGAAAACTCCTAGAGAACGCCAACAATACTGGACTTGGGCTTACATAATACCATGATCAACACGGCAGCACAGCGCGTTGCTTCCGTAAAATGAAAAGTGCTAATACACAGCCGTCCCAATTACACTTGCACCTCTAGCAGTGTATGTATTATATATAATTATAACAGTCATGTAATATTCATCTTTCATTCACGTTAAGTAATTTACTTGACATGTTCAACAAGATCCGACATTTTCTAATTTTCAGCAAGTCGGATTGTATAACTGGTGGCGTTAATAAGGTTATTAGGCAAAATTTGACGGTACCCTGCACGAAGCAAAATAAGTAAACGCATTAATTTGTTCCTGTTTTCTTTTTAGGCATATTATGTACTTTATAGATGCGTGCGCATGAGATTATGCTAAAAAGTGGATTATGACATGTTAGTAATGAATTTTGTTCATACTATATATATTATACTAGATGTTATTAAATACAGAATAAGAAGGCGTCGTCTTCATTGTGTCACACTCAGAATCAATACAGTATTATGGTCGATTTGGTAAGTGTCAATTATTGTCACTATGAAGTGGTTTCGTTAACTCGGAAATCAAATCCGTTATATAATTTTACCAAGATTTATAATTTGTAAATCGTCGCGTGTACTTACTTAGGCATGAAATGATTAACGCCATTACGAAGTTGCTTTGCTTTTTAAAGTGACCGCAGAACGTTCAGTGAGGTTGACACGCATGAATGACTGATAAGCATTCATAATAACTGTAAAAACCAAAAACCTGACCTATACTAATACAGTAATGGAAATGGGAACTGGTAAAATTAGGATGATACTGGCAGGTACAGATGAACAACAAGTTATGACATAATGTACAAACAATGATTCCATCACTCGCACAATTGACTAACCCATATCATAATATGCATGTAGCCACAATGCAGCATTGTTTCTTTTAATATGTGTAGGTATTTGTGTATTTATTTAGAGATGTAGAGCTTCTTTGAAATGGTATATAGCTCACAGATAAACCAGCTTAATAATTTTCCATAATAAAATTGGTTTCGTATTGCCACTGAACGGCCAGGCAGAGGAAAATTGTGACAGTTATGAAGAGCAGTACCTATATTCATGTACGATATATAACAATGGATTTCATATCATTTGTAATTTTTTTGTGGTTTATTAAAATATAGCAATTCATACATAATTTCGTTCGCACAACATACAAGTGTAGTACTTTGTGGATGCTCTATCTGTTGTAATTTGTAATTTGACGAAATGTCATGTCACAGATTTCAATGATTTTCCAAGGAAAATATGTGACGGTGACGGTACGGAGGTCACAGGAAAAACGGTTTTTATTACAATGCTTAATTAAAGTACCTCCATATTCCATTCAATTCAAGTGTAATTCCGCATATTTCAAATTCCAACAAGACGAAACAAGACAACAAGACGAAAAATCCTGGCTGTGGTCAGGTTCTCCACTCTGCAATCTCGATTGAATTTCACTGTGCCATCCATGCTAATCAAAATGACACTTGAGACGAGGAAAGTGAAGAGGAACTTAGCCGATTTAAAAAAAACAATCCTGTCCTGTCTGCAAAGTATTGATTTTAAGAGTTATAGATACAAATACAAGGCAAGGCCATGCATATGTAATTTTGGCGATGAGAAAATACGTAAATGGGGGCTAATACATAACTACTATCCCCTGCTACAGATTAAGGTAACCGGTTCTGGGGTAACTGACTGATAAGTAGCCGAGATTGCAGATTTGAAAGAGTTGAAAACAACACGACTTTACAGATCTGAAAATGTAGAAAAACAACAAAAATTATTAATTACCTATGTTATGCGTCATGACATGGCTATTAAATGGTTTATGTGAATATACCTTGCCTTGTTTTGTTTATTTACATTCTTGAAATGTCAAAGTTGTTTGTGTAGTTAATTTATATTCATAATGATAGTTCTTGCTGATGATAGTGATGATTGTCTAGTTAAGGTGTAGATCAGGGGTAATTAGGATGAAATTTGGAGCAAATTAATAAAAAGCGACCAGCTCAATGACGCACATGATTACCTATTCTCATTTATCTCATGACGTCATACGCCTACTTTTACTTGTTGACAATCCGATTATTGTTTGCAATTTTTCTTTGAGGATATCGACATCTTCAGAGATCGATATAAAGGCAGAGCAGATTCTCTCACCAAATCAGTTCTGTCTGACCATACATCCGAAGAAAGAACTGAATTGCTCACAATCGTCTGCTATTCATCCCTGTTCGAGTTGACATATCCTTTGCATTTCTAAACTCGCAATTTTGTTTACTCTACCAGTACATAATTTTTACAAAGATGTACAATAAGTCAGCGTTTTTGGTAACTTTGCTCGTTACTTTCGTTATCATGGACCATCATCTGGGTACGTATATATTTTACATCTTCGCCCCATAATTTTGTCGTTCAGTACAAATATCTGAAATTAAATTTTATATGTCACATGTACAGAAGTAAACGCCAAGCCTGCTGCGGAAAGTCCACTCCAACCATGCAACGAACACTGTCCGGGAAATTCCTTCTTTTGTCTTCAGTGCTGCCAACTTCACGGGTTTAAAGGTGGCAGAGGCTCATGTCGTGGAGATAGCTGTTATTGCAAAATTTAACTTCAGAATCCCGTTTCCACCTTGGAAGCTTAATTGAATTGAAAATTCGTTTCTGTAAAATAAATTGTATATAGATATCTCATGTTTCATGTTTGTAGTAATAATGTACCGGTGTTGTAACAGACAAATCATATCGCACAGCCTCGGAATATAGTTTTTATTAAATATTACATTACATTTCATTATTTTTTAGAGAAACCTTTGATTTTACAAAAAGCATATCTTTTACTCAATACACTCAAAGTTTTGGCTCCTCTGTATTGATTTATAGGAGCGTTCCACGATATACCCTACAATGCACGCAAAGATGCATATAATCCACAAAAAGAACACCGTTAACAATTTTCCTTCCATCCTAAGTCCACTAATGCTACTGTCAAAGTCGTTCTTAATTTGGGTTGGACTAATAATTTTTGATCGGTCTTGGACCCGTCGTGTAGCACCAATGTAGCAAAATTCTTTCATCCAGAAAACAAACAAACCTGATTCCATTACCGTTTGGCCTATGCGCAAAAGTTGTAAACTGCCAGGTGGTGTAAAACCATAAAAAACTTCAGCCGATGGAGTTAATCGTTTGCCAACGTAGCAATGCCGTTTCTGTAATAATCCCTTTGCATCAATTAGTTCATTTGCGTCACTAACTATGGAAAATACGAACGGCCATAAATACACCGTTGCTACTTTCCTGGAAAATGCAAAGACTTCTGAAAAAACAGTCTTGTTCAAGATTAGAGATTCCGGTCGTATTTTCTCCATCAGCATCCTAAGTGTTCGCATATCGTTACGAATCTCTGGCCTGAAAATGCAGTTTTTACAGCACACCAGCACACAAGTTTTTACAGTAAAGTACAAATATAAAAAATCACGTGCAATGCAAATGCAAATTGTAATGCAAAAATTTAACCACACTTACTCTTCCTCTTCCTCTGCCAAAGTAAAATTGTGTATGGTTGCATTCAGAATCCGTAAATGTGACAGGTTGTCGTATATCAAGGAGTAATTTCGTTCAAGCACGTCTGAAACGTCGCTCATGGTGTCTTCAGAAGTAGGACTAATTATAAGACTAGTGATAGTACCCGTGTAATAATTAACAATCACGGTACATACAAACATCCAGAGTATGAACAAATGCGACTTGTTCATCCCAGGTGGTTCACTCACAAGGCTGGGCGCTGCAGAAATCAACGCTGACAAGAGTACGTGGCAAACTGACATTACTAAGCAAAGACATCCCTGAAGATTTGCCTGAACTTGCTTCTGCAAGCATATTGTTACACTCAATCCAGCGATAGTTAAGAATAGGGCAAGCCAACTGTACAAATCAAAGGCGTTTGCAAGCATGCTGATATCCCAAAATTTATGTGTTCTCCATTTGAGAGTATCGCAGTATGCAAAAGTAAATCCAAGGGATTGAACTCGAATAAAGGACAAATCTCCTCTAGTTGAAAATCGATAGTTACGCCATAACGTGTACACCGTTGTTCCTGATGATTCGTAGACTTGAACTGCAGGTAAAATGGAGGGATAATTTTCCAGTGCCATATTCATCGCTTGTGCAGACGCTTTAGCAAATAAAGTGACGTTTGCGGCGTCAGCGATTATTTTTGAAATGATGAATATAGGTGCATATGTGGAGGGTTTGTCGCCGTGTTTGATGTAGTAATCTCTCATTCTTGGCAGGTCCTTAAAAATAAACTCGAGGACCGGTTGAGAGGTAGTATAAAAATCCAGCAACAACAGTTTTTTGCCTTCCTCTGCTTTGGCTTCAGGGGGACGTTGTATGTTAGTACTCAAATCAGAGTCGAGTGGCGTTTGTCGACAAAAAATTAAAACCTGGAACACCCACTTCACAAACGCAAGACGACAAATTGTTTCATTTTTGAACTCAATGTCACACCTGAACAAATGCTTGCTTGCCAGTTGCCCCACCTCCGTTGATTCGCTGTTCTCATCAATGGACTCGTGATTAGTTTTGTTGTTCTGACTCCAAAAAGTGATGCACTGAAACATTACATCCGACTCCAGTGTAACTGGATTTTGGGATGTCTCGTCGATTTCTAATTTTTGGCTGCTTTCTGTAGACGCAACCATACATTGCTTGTCGAACAAAATTATTGTGGTGAAAACGCTATAAATGATGTTAAAAGACACGCAATGATAGTTTACACGCTTAATCATTTTTGCAGATTAACTTTAACTCATCATGGTACCGGATAATAATAATAGAAAAAGCCCATTCCCAATTCCCAATCTTGACCCATATTCTGAGAAAAAGCCATACATGTCATGCCTGTCAGCAACTCAGGGCCCTTTAAATGTTTCAGGTTTCATTTAATAATTTGGTTTGTAGGAGTAGGAGTGGTGTCTGACATACATCATACATGTCTACATCAATCTGCGAATTGTGTTTTCTACCATTTGTTAACAAAATATAAAAACAAGAATGGCAAATGGCGTGCATAATGCAAGCTATTTCGTTTGAACCTACGTAGTTTCATTCAGTCTTTCAAGTTGAATAGATTTTCATTCTCATTCAGGGAAAGCTGGATCGATATACACACGCATCCTACTGCAACAAAGCCATTTTAAGCAGCTTAACCGTTAAGACGGCAAATTGTTCATTTACTTGAACTATGACCATCAATTTAGTAAAACCAGAGGGTAGAGATTATCAAATTGAAATAATATGCGACTGCGACACATGGAACATCAAAAATGGCACGTTTCAATACAAACCGATTCAATTTACTTGTAATCCCTGAGATTAGCGAGTTAAGCGGCTAACATTCATTTGTTTACATTTCCGTCCGTCCACTGCACCGGCTATTCTGAGCAAAACATTTAAGACTTGTATTATTTCAAGAAAGTGAGGCGTGAGGACTACATTAAAACACTTTTGAAGCCGTTCGTATATACATTCAGATTCAGGACATGCAGGTATGTGCTTCAGATTGGTAAACGGTAAGTGAAAATCCCTTTATCACTTTCCATTTGAACTTTCCAGTAGTTTGAACAAAACATCCATTTTAAAGTAGTTACACAAGTGAGCCTATGAAATTACGTTAAGCACAAGCTAATTTGTTCTTCAATTGACATGAAACTTCAAGACATTCCTTTTACATTATGGTCACGGGATTATTATTATTACATAACAAAGCTGAAGAAAAACAAGATTGTAGTAACCCCAAGCTCAAGGATAACGTAACCTTGTTTCGCCGTTGTAAAAAAGTTCAAGGTTATCACTCGTCTTATATTGGTAATTGTGTAGTAAACATCAACTTCTTTATTATTAGTCCAACTAAACTGTAATTGCAGGAATTGTTGGTTTGCTAAAAAAAAAATATCGATTGTGTCCGCTTGGGATTACTTTTCTCAACTACATACAGCTGAATTGGTCATTGTGTTCGACCTACGATGAATCTTAATACCATAAAACCATAATACCACTACTTGTTAACAACTTTATTTGTGCTTTCCGATCCGATCGAGCATTTGAGTATGCACAATTGCAGCTCTTTGGTCGTCTTCTATGCAAAACGTGAAATACCTACATGGGAAAATGATTATAGTTGTTTTAAAAACGGAAAATCTTGTGCCGACTTTCACTGATATGTTGCTCTTGCTTACTGTGAGTAATATTAGAAAATGAAACCCCCTATTTAAGATGCATGCTGGGAAAAAGAATTACCACTTGTGTAAGTTATCGAAATCCCTGACATTTACAACAAGCATACATGCGATTTCTATTTCTGGATAGAAGTCGAGCATTGAATTGAATTCTATTCTGATTCAAATTCAACAATTATATCAAGTATATCGCATAAGTAAAAGCTATATACTTTCCCTAAACTTGGTTGCGCTCCAATGCCACACCATACCATACCATGCCATTATTATCCACTACTATCTGTCTACTAGGAACTAAACACCGCCTCATATTAAAAACTATTACCATCCCGGCAGATCAGTTATCACATCACAGGCTAACAGTTTGTTACTAGTTTCAGAAGACTTCAACAGACGGATGAGAAGTAACAACCGTTTCACCTATTATTCTATAAGTTATCGACTCCAAAGTAAATCCACAAATGCAAAAGGCGGTGCTGATAGTCCATAAAAGAAAAATTGTTACTATATTGCCCTCCAGTTTTAATGCACTAATTTGACTCATTGTCAGCCGCTCATGCTTAATTGCAATAGAACTTTTGACCCTGCAACGGTCTTGAACCCTTTTCGAATAGGACATTTCATTCATTTCATTTATCCAAAACTGATTCAATCCTGCGACTTCCAATCTCAAAGATATTTGGTACAGTTTATTTTCGCTTGGTAATAGAAAACCAGTGAAAGCTTCACCTGCTTCAACAAGTCTTTTACCTACGTGGCAGCGACGGTGATGATTTTGGAACTTCGATTTTGTCATGCTCCTTATTGCTTCGTTTGCCCTGGTGGCAGCACGTAAAGCAAACATCCAAAACACGATTGTTGCTGTTCTTTCCCCAAATGCTAGCAACTCTACAAACCCGAACGGATAAATTGGATCTTCTGCGAGGGAGCCTAGAAGCCTCTTGATTGACACAATGTCGTCTAGCTTCTCTCCTCTCGCGGTGGACCCATTCCTAAAAGAATAATAAAAACCTTGGAATAAAGTCATCATATCGTCTCATTGGCATGTGAGTTTCATGCAACCAGGTTTATCCTACGTACTTGGTGTATTGGCTAACGGATGACTTCAAGATGCTTAGCTTGTGCCTATCCTCGAAAATCAGAGTGTAGTTTCGTTTCAGTAAATCAGTCATAGACTTCATAACGTCGTCTGGAGGTGGACTTATCAATAAACTGGTTATCTGTCCTGAATAATAATTTACGAGGATTACACAGGACACTGCCCACAAACAAAATAACTTGGACTTGGTAACACGATGACCAAAAGACGCAGGCCCAGAAGATATTAACGCAGACAAGGCATAAAATAACGCGGCTACAAACTGTTGAACCACCGATTGAGAACGACCCCTGTTTATAAATCCCAAACCCAATATACCACCAACGGAAACAAATGCTGCTCCAATGTACCCCCAAACAGAGTTTCGGAAGGGGTAGATAAAAATTCCAAAATCCGAAGCATGAAGCTTCCGAGGGATATCGCAATACGCAAAATTGAAGGCTATGCTTGGTTTACGAATCAAATGCACCGTGCCAAAGCAAGACGTCAGCTTAAATCGGTGCCATACCGTTTTCAGATTCCGTTGGGAACTGTCAAATGCCAAAACTGCAGGTAGGATTGTCGAGTATTGAGCCTGAAGAATGTTATTATATTCGGCATAATCCTTTGCAACAAGGGTCGCGTTATATGCTCTAGCATGCAATTCAGCTATGGCATACACTGGAGCGTAAAACGGAGGATCATGGAAATAGTTTCGCTTTGCTGTATATCCCGAAAGCGAGTATTCTAGGTAGAACTGATTGGTGTCATAATAATCCAGTATGACATATTGCGTAGCTGCCGGCTTTTCGGAGTCCCTTTTAGGTGAAAGCCTCTGGAAGGGACTTTCTCCAAGTAAGGTTCCAAAGTCACTCGCATCCAAACAGTGAACGAGTGATTTGAAGAACCATTTAATTCGAGGCAAACCAAATAATGCTTTCGAGCAGGTGCCTTCAGCTTTGTCGATTCCGGCGTCGGGGGGAAGTAGGAAATCTCTGAAGCCGTCATGTGATTGACTTTCATCACTTTCTGGGCTTGAAGTTGATTCCCATATTCGAGCACAAATTACGGTCGATGATATTCGAGTAACAAGTTCAATAGGGTTCAGTGCAATACTTGTTTTTAGCGACAGGGTTAAGAAGGCAATAGTTAAATAGGGTGCAAGAGCAGGTTGAGGTCGCATTTTGATACTAAACTACAGTAGGTTTTGATTGAACGGTCGCTTTAAACCCGTCGTCATCAGACTTGCGATGTGGAACACGATTAGACTACTGCTCCGCAAATAAGGGCTAACTAACATAATATAGCAGTGCGTGCGTGGTTGTAACTTGTAGCTTTCCTTTTTGTATCGTCAAGTTTTCTATTGTTACATAGATAAATAGCATAATACAATACAACCATTATTACTACATAGACGCGTAACGTGTAAAAAACATGGTTCGATAACTTTATCATCAGTCAGGCAGGATACATTTTAAGGTCAAAGTCCACGCGTCTGTTTATTTTAAAATCATTTCAGTTGCATTTGTTTTCCCCACAACGACTTTTATTAGCGTTTAAGTACCACAGACCAGAGTAAAAGGGTACCCTTTTACTCTGGTCTGTGAGCGTTTACAACCTCTTTGTTTGCTAATTGCTTTCGAGGTAAACGCTAAAATTGGTCAAACGGGTCAAGCAGGTCAATGAAGTTTTTGTATACAAATACGGATGCAGTGCAGTGCAGACATTTCAATTTCAATCATTTGTTTGTTTTCCCGACGCAGTTTCATTACATGAGGTTACAACATGTTACATTTGTTTCAAAGGTCATTGACCGACAGTGTCCAATCTGCAAAAGCATACACCAATCTGTCGACACAGTTAGCATATTGTTTTCTAATTAACTGAAGCTCTGTACTCTGTAGCTCTGTGTCCCATTTGACCCAACGAAAGCCTGCACGATATAATTCATCAATCATCATCAATCAAAGTATTCATCTTCTTACAAGTGTCATTGACCCAACAACAGTCACAGTAGTTCTCATTGTCTAAGCAATTCACCTAGCATTTAGCAAAAATAGACTCATCGCCGTCCTCGGTCGGTGTGTCTGGTCTGGTGACAGGTGTCATTGTTAAATATATATCATCGTTCAACATTCATTCCAAACAATCGAAGAAGTTCGCGCAGACGATTATCGTCAAGCAAGAAGGTAAGCACCGGATTCCAAGCCTTCCTTCCAGTCACCAGTACAGTACAGATGACAGAATAACTAACTACGATCAACAGTGGTGGTGGTCGAGACAGAAAACAAAAATAGTATAATAGATCTGGTATGCGATATTAGTGCTAATGCTAAAGTTGGAGTTCGAGTTCCTGGTGTCAGTCAGCCGCAAATAAAAACGACTGGAGAAATTTCCAAACGATAAAGTCAGGAGGTTTTCCAGTACTTCCAGCCAGACTAGTGGAAAAAAGACGGGGACTCGAGGCGGTTCGATTCAGTTCAGTTTGGTCATTGGGTTGGGTCACAGAAGTAAGCACAATCTGGTACGCCTGGTGGAGTCGTAGAAGGCAATGGAGACAATGGAGTGCCTGCAAGAAGTAGCTCTCGATTCTCTCGTCGCGCAAATGGTGAACGTCCTACGTCCATTTGCTCGTTCTCATCCTTCAGGAATCGGGCAGATCTTCCAAGTACGTGCAAATTTGAGTAATTTCATGTTTTAAAATCAAATTGCTCCAGAGTCTATTCAAATTATTGAAGTAGAAATTATTGCGTATATATGTTTAGGAAGTCTGTTGGGACGTAAGAGATGAAAACACTACACGTGCATTAAGTGAAGCAATTTGCATGCTGACATGGAACCAACAGACTGATAGTTGGGACGATGACTCGCTGAAAATGTTATTACCATTGCTAGGTCTCCCGAATCCGAGAATGTTCCCCATCGTTTGGAAGCAAGTGGAATATTATCTAACTAGGAAATCAATCAAGCAACGTAAGTGAATTATTTGGAAGAAAATAGTGTTTGGTTTAGTATACTCCATATTATATTGGAAATGCCAACATGCCATAAGCATCTAATAAGCAGTGTATCTCTAATTTATGTTTTTGTTGTCTTTTCAGGTAAAGGAGAGGGTTTGTGGAACATAATGTATTCTCTGAATATGACCACAAGTTGGGAATAAATAATGTTAACTGCCTATGTACAAGTGTGTTAGATATCAATAGTATTAGGATAGGATTAGAGCTACGCATAAATGCTTAGCCAGTACTTACAATTAGTACTGGTCAGAATACTTATAAATAAGCTTATAATACCTTTGTACTTATAAAAGGGTGAGTTTGGATTTAGACAAGTTGGCTTTGGCTTAGTTGTAAATACATGGGTGGGGGATGTCCAGTCCACGTCCAGCAAGTCCATTTTAACCATCCGGTATTTGTTGAACAGCATTTTAAACGTTTAAAAATATGTGCACGTACTCGTATCGTATCGTTTAAATAAATCGCATACAGAACTTACTTGAGATACGTATAATGAATCTACTAGCAATGGTAATGGTGTTTCCACATAATATTCTCTCTCTGCATAATTCTCTGCATAATGCCATCGACAATTTCAGATAAAAGAGGATATCTCCCAGGGATGTACGTACGCCTACTTTGAGGAAGGACTCATGACTCAAGTTTTTTAAAAAGTTCTTCAATAATGTGGATTCTCAAGCTAGAAGCAAGTACATCCGTCGCTTCTGCTCATATCCAGCATATTTTTGGTTTGAATGTAATTCCAAGCTTTTCAGTTATAATTTGACAAGACTACAACCTTCCAGACCCCTATACTATTGATGCTGACCATGAGCTCCATATGGGCTCCTCCATTGACCATGACCCTACGCTCGGCACTGTTTGTGATGATGATGGGAGGAGAGTGCATGATACAAACAGGTCTATACAATTTTCGAACTCAATAGTATTAGTGCAGTGAAAAACGCAGCGTAGGTAGGTAGTATTCCCTTTAGTAAGCTTTGCGATGATTTTAAAATGAAGGACTATCTTTAAAGTACAATTTGAGTTTGGTTGGGGTTCGGCAATTCGGCATCTCACATCAGATTCGCTTTGAATATATCAACAGATATATGACGTTTTTTCAGAACCTTTTCTTGGATACATAGCAAATACTTGAGTGTATGGATACATTATGCATGTAAAGTTTATTCCTTTATACGTTCAATTTCGAATAGTGAAACTTCACAATAAAGCAGTATCCCTTGGTGTATACAAAACAAACCCAGGTATGTCATTCCCTTTTAAACCGCACAGTGTCATCTAATTGTACTAGTAAGAAGAGGACGGTGTTGCGAAACAGCGGTCTTCTATATTTTTCTTCTATATAATTTTCTGAAATTCTTTTTAAACATAACTTAAGTAAAGTACGAAGGTACAGTACAGTACTTCCATGTTTGTATCCATGTTCCATGTATCTCTGTATGTGAATTTGAGCTTGTATATTAAAAGGCAAAAGGGTTAAAAAATATTTTGGGTAACATTTTTGTCGTAGTATTTGGGTGCACGTGAATTGTGAAATGAAACGGTGAGTATCTGGAAATATGTCTGTATATTATGTGTACCAAAAAGCATTATAAAATCAAGAAGTAGAAATATTAGAAGTAGACATTATTCCATAATATGTGCCTTAATGTGTGCGTAGGTTCTGTGGTATGAAGGTACCTACTGCTAAAGTGCTAATAAACTGGGTTGATGTTGAGTTTTTGTTGAAAGTACCTTGCTTCATTGTTTATTGTTTCATGCTAGAAACATTATCCATGGATTATCCCATGGTAAGAAGGTTATTTAAAAGAATTTCTTCCCGTGAAAAATTAACATACACAGTAACATTTGACTTTCAAGTTGTCAATCATCAACTCACCATCATCATATTCATCATCGTGAAATTCGTGTCGGGAAGGACTTGTGGTTTGAGGACATTGAGGATATTGTAGATACACACATGCAACAAATAGCATGAAAAGTTTCGTATAAAATGTTTCTCGTCTTACTCTTATTGCTTCCTTATTAAACTGCCATTGACGGATATCAAGTTTGCCAACCGGCGATGACTTACAAATATAGCTCATTTACATAAGCATACCTACGTGTAGAGTGTAGACTGTGTAGAGTATGAGATGAGGCAATATTAGAATATCAATGTAGAATAATTTGGCGTTCTAGTTGATTCTGAAATTTTATGATTTGTGTATTAGTCAGAGGCAGAGGCGTTAGTCGTATGTGCATGTGAGACCTCAGTGCTTCGTTCATAATTAAGTTCCCGTTTTGTCCATTAATAATTCGCTATAATGCTGAAGTCAGTAATGTCTGGGTTCAAATGGAAATCCAGTAAACATGCTGTTGCAAGCATGTTAACAATGGCAGCAGCACTTGTTGCATTCCGAAGGTATGCCTCGACAAACTCGCCAACTCCAAACCAGTTGGAAAAGGAGAGGCGACGAAGGCTTCTTGTGATAACCGGATGTGATTCCGGATTGGGCTACTCTATGGCCACCTGGTCAGCCAATTTAGGATACAAGGTTCTTGCTGGCTGTCTTAATGAAAACGGGCACGGAGCGACCAAACTACGAAAACGGTTTCCCAGCCAAGTAATTACTGCTGGATTGAACGTTACTGACATCTGCAGCCTGCAAAACTTCAGGAGAGTTTGTACGAATACCCTAGAACAGGACAAAGAAAAACTTTGTAAGCACTACTGTTTGATATAAATTCTTATTTTTATGATTGTGACAAAGCAAAAATGTAAAGCAGACGAAACTAATGGTCGTTTAATTTTGTTCGTTTGTAAGGTCTTTGGGCAATTATTCCCAATGCAGCAGTATGTACGATGGGAGAATTTTTCTGGCAAACAGATGCGCAACGGGAACAGCAGATGAATGTCAACTTTTGGGGAACTGTGAATTTCGTTTCTGAATTTCGGGGACTTATTTTCGAAAATAAGGGTACGCACTCTGGCGGTAGCTGACTCGTCGGAATGATCTCGAATGAAAAGCTACTAATACCTAATCATATCATATTTATCATTTTTAGCTCGAGTTGTAGTCGTTAGCAGTGACTGCTCCAACTACCCACTCCCTTATTTAGCGACATACTGCGCTTCTAAAGCTGCTGTTGATGCCTGGACCCAGTCGCTCCGGTTTGAGATGATCAAGTATGGAGTTCAAGTATTGTCATATCATCCTCGTGAGTCATTCAAAAAATTATGAATGAAATAACAATGTGTGCATTTTCTTCGAAATAAATACGTGTGGTGTTTTTTACTTTTTTTATACAGGTGATTTCGCCCAAAAGTCAGCACTGTTCTCGAGCATTGAGACTAGTTATAATGACATGGAACAAGGGATGAGCGAGCCGGACAAGCAATTTTATGGCGATTATTTTCATAATTTCATGAACAGCAAGAAGTTCTTTAGTTCTGCCGGAAAACCTGGAATCGACCCTGTGGATAGTAGCCATCATAGAGACCATTTCTTTTATACCCTGGAAAAAGACATTTCTGGAATTTCCGTTTACGCTGACAGCTCTTGGAGTGAATATATTTTCCATATGCTTTACAAACACATGCCTCAAAGATACGTGGATAAACTTGTCAATATTACATTGAATCCTAACTATCGAACCGTTTACTGGAAGCCACCCACCGCACGGTTAAACGGTTTGTAGCAGCATTGCGTATCTTTTTCCATTCATCACGCTTCTTTATTTTTTGAATGTTTTATCTTTTGACAAAATTCTGATTTTAATTGACATTGGCTCAAAACTTAATTAAAATTCAAATTGTCAAAATAATGTTTTAATTTCATTATAGTTTCCCATTTCTTATGATATAAATATTATACCAGAACCAAAATTCCATTTCACCGGGCCAGCTAGAACTTTTCAATCTTCCTTTAGTAGAGCACTACCGTTCTCAAGCTGCAAACATAAAAAAACGCCAGTGATATCTTGCTCGCAGTACTAATCGTACATTTACTATATGTTCATCATATTCATTGACTCACCCCGTTCCACCGTGCATAAGAGTAAATGCTTCGTTAATCTGAGATAATGGGACTTCACCAGTGACAAACTCATCATACGAGAAGCTTTCCTTTCATATAGTCTTCCACTAATTGTGGAACAGAGTCTCGACTTTTCCAACCACCGAAAGCAGATCCTTTCCAAACTCTTCCAGTGACCTATTTTTTCAGAAATTACAACTTAGTTATAAGTGAACAAACTTTCAAACATTAAAATGAAATTCTTTGGAGCCACGAGTGCCACGACACTGGTCATTATAGCATACCAACTGAAACGGTCTTGTAGAAATCTCTTGCCCAGCACCTGCCACTCCTATAATTACGCTGGTTCCCCATCCTTTATGACATGATTCCAGTGCGGCACGCTAAAGAGAACATACAGACGTGAAAGACTTTGTGTCAGTTTAATAAAATGAAATCATTAAACAATATCTATCCACCATAGTTTTAATGTTCCCAATGCATTCGAATGTAAAGTCTAATCCACCATCAGTAAGTTCGGCCAATACCTCTTGAATCGGTCTGGAATGTTCAGAAGGATTGACGAATTCATTGCATCCATATGTTTCAGCTATATGAGATTAAATCAAAGAGGATTAAATACAAAACATATCAGTTAACTTAGCATGACATTAGGAGGTCTGTGAAAAGTTTCAGCTATATGAGATTAAATCAAAGAGGATTAAATACAAAACATATCAGTTAGCTTAGCATGAAATTAGGAGGCCTGTGAAATTACCTAGTTTAATCGCCTCGCCTATACTACTTACTTACCAATTTTAAACTTCTCCGGATTAATATCCACTCCTATAATTCTCGACGCTCCTGCCTCTTTAGCTCCCATTGCTACGGCCAGTCCGACTGCGCCCAATCCCCAAATTGCCACACTGGAACCTCGTTCCACTTTGGCAGTGTTTAAAGCTGCTCCATAACCAGTGCTAATCCCGCAGCCCAAAAGACATACTTTACTCAATGGCGCAGATTCATTAACTTTTGCCAATGAGATTTCGGCAACTACTGTATACTCGGAAAAAGTTGATGTTCCCATGAAATGGAACAAAGTTTGACCCTTGCACTTAAAGCGTGAAGTGCCATCAGGCATTACCCCCTTTCCCTACATTTTGAATGAATGAGCAAGATTAAAGTGTATTAAAAATGCGTAATTGTTCATTGTCATTTATTGGGACATTTACTTACCTGTGTTACTCGTATTTTGCTGCATAGATTTGTCTTTGGGGACTTGCAAAACTTGCAGTCGTAGCACTGAGGAATATATACTGGAACTACGTGATCCCCCGGTTTGAAACTGGTAACTCCTTCACCAACACTTTCTACAATGCCACCGCCTTCATGGCCCAAAATGCAAGGGAATATCCCTTCCGGATCATGACCGTCCAGAGTGTAAGCATCAGTGTGGCACACACCTGTTGCAAGGATTTTCACCCTAACTTCTCCGGCATTTGGGGGAGCAACTTCCACCTCTTCCAAGACAAGCGGTTTCTTTGCGTCCCATGCTACCGCAGCTCGACATTTAATTGGCTGAAACGAGCGTTAAAACAGTTATAAACGCTAAAGATTCAACGTTTAAAAAACTGTTAAGAACATACTTTTCCTGTGAAATCGGCCATTTTGAATTGAATAGTTCGGTGATGAGACGAGAGAAAAAACGTAAATACTTTATGAATACAAAATGAGAAAGAAAGACTCTTCACGTGTGGCTTCCAGAAGATCTCTTGAAGACTGGGGGCACAATAATGCCAAGTATGTTCCTTTTTTGAGATTAACTGTTCTAGTTATGTGATCGAGAAAATGCTTTTAATTGAGAATACTTCAACATGGAACATATCATTGGGACTTTGGGACTGGGAGACATTATGGAAGCAATTTCCATTTAACATTAATTATATATCTTTCAGTGTAGGGTTCGAGGATATATTAATGTAAGATTGTCTATTAACGCCACCACATGTTCAGTTCTTCTGTCAATACACATATTATAAAGCTGTAGTTGGTATATCATGATTCATGAT